>JAOBYE010718545.1:0-10687 GCA_025403585.1 Parazoanthus swiftii
TGTCTGAAGATCGCGAAAGCGTGAAACTCAGAGTTACAGAAAAATCCATGTGTCGTCTTTAACTCCACTTTTATTTAGAGAGAGAGATAGATAGATAGATAGATAGATAGAGAAAGAGAGAGATAGAGAGAGAGAGAGATAGAGAGAGAGAGAGAGGGAAAGTACCAGTGTATTCATTTTTACCTGAACTGTTTATGACGCAAGTCTCGTCAAACAAGTAGCAGACACGATAATCCTTGTATACTGTGAAAGGAAAATAAGTCTAGCCTTTACTTCACATGTACAAAGATTTGCAGAAAAAAAGTAGTGAATGACGCGCACAATAAATGAGGTTAGATAGCCAGCCCAACCGCTTGGACGAACGATGAAATTGGGCATTGAAAATTGGAAAATTGACAGATTTGAATAACCTTCCAAAAATTTGCACAGGTAAGTCAAGTAACTGTTTTCTTAACTCGACTCAGTTTGCAGTTTTAAAAAATTTACGAGTGTGATTTATTCTAAAAATGTACCAGTTACTTCTTAACCGTAAAGTGGCAAACAAATTTCAATCAATTTCAGAATACTAGTTTTCTGGCGGCGTGCTTTGAGAAAATTTGTTTATGAAACCAAAAAGTACATATACGTGAACTGCTGGAAAACGACCGAACACGAACACATTACACAATGGCTAAGCGAACAACAGGTAATGGTTTTGATTAGTATATAAACACGATAAGAGCAAAACTACAATTAAATGCCTTACGGCCTGTTACGTGAAGAGATCATAAGGACAGTACCGCGTAAATAAACATGAAAGAGCAAACGACAGAAATAAACTCGCAGCTTAAGTTACCAATCGACAAAACTGCAAAATGGTCCGTATTTTCTACCAAACTTCATATTTTGCATCTTTTGGAGAAGATGTGGAATGTTATACACAATCTTAGCAAACTTCACTGCGAAGAAGTTTGTTTCTCATTTTTATTCACGCCGTTTGCAACTGCCGTTCACATAGTGCATAATCTCTCTACTCTGTCTGCTTTGTAAAATGTTGCAAGTGAGGTATAATTATACATACAAACCTGGAAAGCTGGGCAATCTACAGCCGCATTGGTCCTGCACTGCTAGGGCATAGCATTCAACAAAACAGCCGTCCTTTGTGTAAGACGGGTAGTACTCCAACGTCTGGCTTTCACAGTTAGTCTCATAAGGGTCTGGTAAGTTGAAGTACTGGAGGTAGAACAGATCAGGGTTAACCCTATCTCTTACATTGGTGGAAAATGCCCGCGGCCCGCATCTCGTAAACTATTGGAGGATACGAACAACTTCTCAATCTAAGCAATTTGTATTATATCTAGAGGACTTTTGACGATTCATTTTAGATTCTATTGCGGCCATCTTGGCCGCCGTCTTAGATCCGCTTCATAACACCAAAAAAGGTCTTAATTGACTCAAAATTAGTGGGAAACGGTTGGAATAAACTTTAGTTAGTAAAAGATACAGTTTAAAAGGGAAAAAGGCAAAAAAATTAAATTTTGAGAAAAAATGGAAAATTTTGGAAAAGTGCTACTGACACGAGTACGTTGACTCAGAAACTGGTCGCTATTGAAACACGTTGAATAGCAAACAAAACTTTAACACATAAAATTGTTACCTTATAAGTATTGACAAAGTCAAAAAGCTTTGCAGTGTCACATTTAACGGTTCGTTTTGATGAGGTTTTAATTTGGGAAAACGAAAAGTTAAAAATCCAGCAGCCGTTTTCGTTGAGTTGCTAAAGATCTCTTTTAGCGAACGAGACGGTGAACTCGAAAGTGAAAACCTCCCTCGTAAGAGCCAAATTTGTGGACTTACGAGACCAAAGCACTGATTTTCTGCTATGCAGCCAACTTAAGCTATATTAAAAGAGCATTTTGGGTGCAATTTGATGAACCAGCCGAGGAACCTCTTAAAACGTTTTGAGTAAGAATATTTGTCCCAAAACACATCTTTATTGTCGATGTCGCCGACGCATGTAAAGATATCTGCCTACTTCCAAAGAACTTTGTTACGCTTGAGTTTTTCTAGTATGTGCAATTTATTCTTGCCAAGGAATGATTTTAAACCAACCTTAGACCTGGACACCATCAAGGAAGCCAGGGTGCCTGGAGACACCAAAACGCCATTCCACACATCGAAGTACTCCCCCTGGTTGTGAATGACAACTCTGACCGCATCCGTCCACATTGCCATGGTATACTCGTCAACGTGTAGATCGAGTATTAAGTTGAGTCCCAATGAAGCTCCAGTGGTTTGACTCGTTTTCATTGGGTTTCCTGGTTTCCCAGAGTTAAAAGTGTAACATTTTCCATAGTCAGTGATCATTTCGGTAAAATCGCTTTCGTTGACGCTTAGAAACTTAGGCCCAAACGAGCTAAAAAAAGTCAGCATTTCAGTAATGTTCTGCGAGTAGACACTGAGAAATTGTGTGATGTCGAATGATTCTTTTTTGCGATCGATTGCATTGCGAAGCTCGTCTTTGTACTTCTGTGAACAATTAGAAACAAAATTGGAACCATCGAAAGCTCCTCCAATGTAAACACAACAGCAAAGGAGCGCATGCCCACAGGGGCGACCTTTTCTCACTGCCGCTGTCACATCGCAGGCGCTTATATTAAGCCCTTCATCGATGAATATGCTGTCGGTGTCTCGCGCGTAGATTTTACTCTTTTGGAAAATGTTAGATGGACATATTGACACAGCAGGAAAAGGCACAGTTCTTAGATTAAAGTTTCGTACTTCCGTGGTCATTGGAAACTTGTAGTACTTTTCGACATTTCTGTACGCGTTGTAGAAAAAGTAGGCGGCCGAGGTTAATAATAAAGAGAGCCATAATGCCTTTGCCCAGGGCTTCTTGTTACCAAAGACATGGCGAATACCGTGCAGTGTAGTGCCTTGTACAAACTCGTGCCACTTGGAAGATAAAGACTTGACTGATATATAAGTATCAACTTCTTTATTTGTACCCTCTGCATCTTTTGTGGGGTTATCCATTACTTTAGAAATCTAATTTTGTGATGCCCCTTTATGTGTGACATGTCGGGAAGAAAGCAAAGGAAAAATATCATTAAATTGTACTAAACATAAGCTTATATATAAAAGGTTATAAAAATACAAAGAATACCTCTTTAGTTCTTTCAAGTTGGAAGTTTGCACTGTTATTAGACTATTCCAAAGACTATATATAAGTCCTTCAGAAATCATAACGAAAGACAATGTTTCAAAAGTATTCTGGCCGATGGAAGTGTCAAAAACGAAACCGAGATCAGACAACAGACAGAGGTGAAAGAAATTTGCAAACACATAAAAACTGAGCTTTGGAAGTTAATTGGATATTTTCTGAGAACGGGTGCGAATAAACACCAAAAGGATGCTCACACAACGGATACCAAAAGGGCGGAGAAGCATAGAAAGGCCACGAGAAACATGGGGCGAACCGTGATGCTGCGGGAGCGACTAAAGCTTCAATAAAAGCAGGAGTTGCAACCAAAGATCGGGATCCATGGAAACTAAATAGGATATAAAAGACCCCATTTCCTAGCCGGGTAGAAGGCACTGATGACGATGGTAATGATGATGTTGATGGTATTTTTATAATGTTCGGTATTTCTTCTAGTAATAAGTATCCTTCATACCTTTTTTCAAAATTATTCTAAACAGTGAAATCCTTTCTAATCACAGTTTCCTCCGAAAACGCCGAAAACACTGCTGCAAGCAAACTGCAAGAAACATAAGGATCAATTAATATGATGATTTATGATGACAATAGCTATTTATGCTGAAATTTTTTGACACAATCTTGAATAAATATAACTTAAGGATGTAAGATGTAAAATTATTATTCCCGTTCACCACCTAAAAAGTGCTGAGTTTTATAAAGAACTAAGTTTCAGTACGTTTACAGTTTTAGTTTAGTCCCAAACTTCTTCTGAAGCGTATTAAGTAAACTAACTGAACCTATAACGTTTATATACATTTTACAGTGATATGGTATTTTTCGAAGTGGTCTTAAGTAACTGAGGTGGCCGTTTTCGTGAAATAAAGAGCAGCAAGTGGAGTGAATGAGTTACAGCAGGAATCCTATTAAATTGAACTAAAAATAGTTGAAATTGTTTCTTGTCACGCTGATGTTTTGTGTGCAAATAGGCATATTAGCCACAAAAAAGCGACCGCTTAACTGACACTATTTTACAGTTGATAATACGTTTTGCAGAACAGAAAACTCCGAATAAAAAAAACTCAGGGTTAAGCCAGATTGTTTTTATTACATTTACATTGGTTTAACACTAAATTATCATACACCAAGTTTAGAAACTTGGGGTGTCTTATCTACTATGAGTTAAAGCAAACCACAGTTTTAATTTTATCTGGGATTATAGTTGTAGTCAAAAAGAATCATAAGTGTTGACATCTAAAACATATTTACTAAAACATAAGGTTTTCGCACTGGATTCAAGCATCACTTGTCTTGGCGTTTACCTAGAAAGAAAAACGTACTGTCTGATGATACAGAGTCGATTGAATCGTTGTTTCCACAGATTAAGAGCATTTTAACCTTCGTTTTTAGAACACTTTAAATGGTAATATACAGCAATATTAAAAGCGCATATTTTAGCAAAGGAAAACAATTTTAATGGGTTGAACAGCAGGAAACCAAACAAGCCGAGATTCATCGACTCTACTACACCAAAACAATCACCTGTCATCACCTGTTAAAAATAAACCCAATTAAGCTGCAGAATGGATTGGATCCTTTCACGTTTACTAAAAGCGTTTTTGGTAATTCAGTTCGCGTTTTCACCTTTTTATGGGCGCAGAAACTTTCTGGAACAAGAATTTTATGGAAGGAAAAAAACCAGCATTCTATGGAAAAAAATGATTATGATTTTGACGTTGAACCGAAGGAGGAGGATTATAAACTAAAACTAAGTAAAAGACGACCTTCAGCAATCGCTTTTGGATAGCACAGTTTTTCTGAACAGAAAAAGACGTCCTAATGTCAGAAAATATAACCAAACTAAATTGTTCGGGTTCTTGTAGAAGTGACTGTTATGTACATCCAAGATAAGAAGCTCAAAAACTATGGTAAAATCTGATGACGAATATTTTCAAAAAAGCCTAAATCGTCGTCATTTTGCCAAAACAATGCGTAAGCATTTAACTAAATTATTTTTGTCAGCTAGATTTGTCTGTAATAATAAAACAATTCATATAATAGTCCATCACTTACCCTTGCTTCTTGATATCTTTGATTTTGGTTTCGCCTTTTTGAGTGGTGTATGTACAACAGTATCACACTGCCGGCAAACAAAAACTTGAGACCTCGAACACCAGATGTTTTAGTGCCGTGAAGCGGTAGATGCAGATTAAAACCTGTTCTTCCGAAAGCATTTACATGATAAACGAGACCTACTTTTGTTTATTGATGTCCTATTGAGAAACTAGAGAGCTTTATTGGTTTTTTCAAAGTTCTTTGTCACACGAATGTTAGGAGAGTGAAATTACTTAGAAACGAAGTAAGCAGTATCCTTTTTTCATGCAGTTGTTAGCTTGTTAGCTTGATAGTACTTTTTTTCAGACACCTTCAAAACCATATACGAATACACATTAAATGTGCACAGTACAAGCTGAAAAAACTGAGTTGAAGTTAATCTGTAACTAAGTCATAGTTTTAAAATTGTTTATGTTTACAAAGTGGCACAAGTAATGAAGCGAGTGTTTCTTATCTATCAAGATATTTGCGGGTACGTTGCTATACGAATGTCTTTCAAGCCATTTACACGAGATGTATGATGTCACTAATGTTGTAGTACAAACCTGAAATGCGGTGACAAATTTAAAAACATGTGAAATTCAAAGTTTTGGTAAAATAAAGTCAATATCATTTTGATTATAAATAAACTTCGATTCTGAACTATGAAAACATTTTGCCTAAGGCAGTTTTAGACTTGAAAAACTGCGTTATCTATTATTTCTTTAAGAAAGAATTCAATTTATTGCAGATTAGCTTTAATCCGAACTTGATGAAACTTTGTACAATTGATCATTGGGGCATGCTCTATCTTTTGGTGGTTATGTTTTGCAAGTTTTTCCGAAGAGCTCCAAAGATTTGCTGAAGCATTTTTTTTACGATTTTCGCACGTTTTCAAAACGTTGCCGAAGACTATTTTCACAGATTTGGTAGCTCCCGGATGACAGTGCCAATTTAGGTTTTCGCACGTGTGCCATTCAGAATGAATTTCAAGGTGTCAGGGAAAAACCACAGTTTAGCAACCAATAACTTTTATAGGTATATTATTGATTAAAGAGTAGCACCTATTTCAATATATTCCCTCTTGTAAATCCTCAACTAGCTTCATACGGTTATGTTAATTTTATTGGTAATTTCTATTATTCTGCATATGGTGACAATGTTGGTGCACGTTTTCCAGCATATTTCCAAGGGTTTTACCCCTGAAGCATGTTTACCGAACTTGGTTGTGCCATACATATATCTTTGTCTCCTAGCTCTACTGTTAAGTACTTTATTGTTTTGAAAAAGAGATCACAGTAAACTTTAGCTAAAACAATTGTATCACTCGCTATTGTTTCCTATCAACTCAATTTAGTCTCGCTGACTGATGAACTTATAGAGAGCGCTACCTCGTGTTCTAATTAAATGTTAAGTTATGTTTTGTGAGCAGACGCAAGGTAATGCTGGTTCTCCAAGCACGTTATTTACGTTATTTACAAAGTCATGGTTCGTGTTTAACTAGGACTGTATCGGAGAGGATGGGACGTAATCTCAAGCAACGCCTAACTTAAACAGTGTTCTCATTCGCCCATGTATCAAAGCCACTGGTTTTTACTGATTTAGCCATTCTGTGGTTCGTTCCGTTTACCCGTTATATTCATTCGGAAAAAGAAACTAGCAAAAAATCCAAGAAACTCGCAAAGAGTAAGAAGGCTGCAACCAAGAAACATTCCCATGTTTCCACCAACTTGGCCTGAAAAAGAAATGGAAACTAATACATGCTATAAACTCACCGTACATTCGTTGTTGTCTGTCTGTCTGTCTTTCTGTCTGTCTGTCTGTCTGTCTGTCTGTCTATCTTTCTGTCTGTCTGTCTGTCTTTCTGTCTGTCTGTCTATCTATCTATCTATCTATCTATCTATCTATCTATCTATGTTTTTCATTGAATGATTACTCTGATTCGGCGATCTTTGCTATTTAAACATGTTTTTAAGAAATTGAAATGTGAGGGTCAATTCAAGCTACTCCAAATTTCAGCTTAAAGTTCTTTAATTTACGGCTGAACGCTTGTTCAGTACCCCTGAGGAAGATCTATCTATCTAACCTATCTGACCATCTATCAAACGGTCAGTGATAATCTTGACACTACAGATTCCATGAGAGCGAGTACTATACCACCATTAAGGAAAATTATTAATATTAAGATAGATTTCAACGCGAACAGCTACGTAGAGATTCTTAGAAACAAGAAAGACTTCTTTAAAATTTTGTACAAGTAACTATAAACTTTTTTTGTTGAAACTGGCAGACTTTTACGTGAAGAAAATTTGTGCGAACTCAGCACAAAAAAAACCTGAAGTTCAAATGCATATGTTATTAAATTGCACACTATATAATACATTTTTTACAACACAACTGTTTAAATTCACTGAACACGAACATCAAGAATCCAAATTAAATCTGAAATACTATAAGCTCGAACTTCCCAGCTTAGAAACAGATTCGTGTTTATAGGGGCTCTAACGTTAAAGAGAACTCATCTGTTGGTGCATTCAAAAAGAAAATAAAAATCTTTGAATTTCCATCAACAGCGTATAACCACAATTTTCCAAATGCAAACATTGTAGCTACAGTTAAAGGGATTTGAAAACTAATACTTTAAACAGATTAATGGGACAGCTTTTAGATAGAACAGATATTATGGGTATACTGATTATAGCATTTCTAAATAAAATTAGCGTTGTTAAATAAAGTTGTCCAAACCCAATTTCCAAACTATGTACCTTCCTGATCCGTCTGTTTTTCTGTCATTAATTTAGTATATATTTTTTTCTGTCCTTTTAGACAAGAGTGCCTTTGATGCAAATGCTTGCACGGATGTGACTACCTTTTATAAACAAAACATTGTTGCTACTGTTGTTGTTGTTGTTATTATTGTTCGCTCTCACACTTTTTATATTCCATACTTACCTAAAAGGGTTCCGATCTCGTAACTGGGTTGTTGCTGTTTTCTTTCGTATCTTAGTGACTTGTAACCAATTTGCAACCAGACCAGATTCTTTCTAGATATCAAATTCAGAAAACTTGTTCATACTTTACTTGTTTCATATTGCATCGTAAACTAAGTACATTAATTCCCATACAATTAGTTTTCAAATAGTAACAAAAATGAACTAAATTTTGAAAAAAAAACGCTTACTGATTTTTCTCCAAATTTTATACTAAGAGGGGAAAATTAACAAATATTTATAAAAAAACTCGATGTAGGTACATTCAGGGGATAATTTGATAAATTTGAGTTGTTTGCTTTCCCATTTCTTCTTCCTCTCAGGTTTTTCCTTCAGTGGAAACCACAGTACCCGCTCCGAACGTCTTTCGGCCACTTTGTGTAAATTTGCAGCATCATATAGTTTCTTCGCAAGTTTGCAGATATAAACAAACGCCACTCTTAAAGACGGGCTTTGGTGCACACAAAATCCACAAAAATGCTGTTATCATGAAAAGTAACGTCGAACTTTAACTATTACATAAAATTACATACTTTTACTTGCTTGCTTACATACTTGCCCTACTTACTTATTTACCGAAACGTAATTATTTAGTTACTTACCTACCTACTTATTTATTAGTTGAATTATTATTATTATTATTACTAAAATTTGTCAATTACCAATTAAGTCACCAGTCTAATGCGCAGATTTATCTGTCTAGTTCTTTATCACTTGTCTGCAGCTAGGGTTTCCACACATTTATTAACTTTTTTCAAATCATGAATTCTTGGCGCCTTCAGTCAGATGTTATGTGGAATTACACTTTTCAAAACGTGTTTCTTGTCAAGGTACTTAGAAATTTTTCCATTGCCAAATTTACTCCGGAATAGTACCACACGTATACAAGGGTAAATTAATAGTGAGTTTGGAGATGAATGGAATGTTTTGTTTGCCTTAGTTTGTATGATTGCAAACCTCCAGTTAAGGTGAGGTAAAGGCCTTGATTTATAACTTACTTTGCGTAATCCAAGCTGTATCCCCTTCCTTCTAAAATTCTTTTGATCGTGGAATCCGGAAACACTGCCGTTGACTGCTCGGTAAAGTATTCTACGTTTTCGCAGGCTGTGGAACAACGACATGACATCCTCGCATTTTCAATTTTCTCTGTAGTGTTGAGGAGAAAGAAAAAGGTGTCAAATTTTGCTAACGTTGCAACATTTGAACGTTTGTCTGTTGTTTATCAGTGGTATAGTTTTATCTAGTATTCTGTCGGCATCACCTTATACTGTTAGTACATTGCGTCAAACAAAGAATTTTTTAAAAATTTGAGTTGATACAAGTTAAAATAAAAAAAAAAATAAAGTATTTTTAACAGCAATTCGTTGACATATAATGCATAAATGCTTGTAATATAGCCTAGGTATACAAATAAAACGACTTCTTTTATCCTCTGTTTATGGGCCTTTATATTATTATTATTATTATTATTAGTAGTAGTAGTAGTAGTAGTAGTAGTAGTAGTAATAATAGTAGTAAAAGTGTTTCATATTATGTTTATATCTGTAAGTATTATCTTGCACTGCCTTTCTTAAACATTGAAAACATCAAAAGAAGACTGAGAAAAGAAAGAGAAAATCAGATGAAAAACAAAATCATGTCATTTGAGTGGAAAAAGCAAAAATTAGAACAATGTCTAAACACAGGCAGACATCCTAAGAAGGGTGTAGTTTTGCTAGTAAAATTTATTTATTTCAGTCTTTAAATTAGCCAGATCATAAACATAATTCAGGAGAGACGACAGTCCTAACAAGTCATCCAGTACGGAGCTGCACGTGCTCACACCGCTCGTGCGGAAACGGAAGAATCTTAAAATAATCATTTCCCTAATAGAGATGAGTAGCAAAGAATACTTACCAAGCAAAGATGCTGCTCACTGACACTGATAGTGACTCATCAAACCATTTAACAGAAGTATAAAAGAAACAGAGAAATATTATATAAAGAGAAAACAACTGCCTTTAGTACTGACTCGCACTCGGGAAAGGAATAGCGTAGGATATTCCGGCGAGCTTGAGTAGCAAATCAGAGCGCATTGTCGAATAAATATTCATTTGCCTGCATGCCGTGTGCATGCTAACTCATAGTATTCCGAGCTTGTGTATCCAATCGGAGCACGTAAAACTCACAGTTCAATGGTTTGGTTTTCAAAATACGTGTCCTACCCTATAAATATGGTATTTTTTTTACCTGAGCTGTTGTTTATACAAGCTTGGTCAACCGAATAGCAAACACGAAAGTCTTTGTTTACTATTGAAGAAAAAGATGAATTGTTTTTAGGTTGCAAGTTTCGCTATTCAAGCGAATACTATTTATGTATGTATGTATGTATGTATGTATGTATGTATGTATGTATGTATGTATGTATGTATGTATGTATGTATGT
>JAOBYE010718556.1:0-10686 GCA_025403585.1 Parazoanthus swiftii
TTATTATTATTATTATTATTATTATTATTATTATTATTATTATTATTATTATTATTATTATTATTATTATTATGGTAGTGCTATAGACTTGTGCGTGCCAGCTGGGTGCGAACGTAACCAGCCGATGAGTTCTGCGTTCATTAAAAAAGAAAAGTTCTTAATCCAATAAAAATGTTCTAATGATAGGCAGTGTTCCTACACAGTGTTCCACTACACATTTTCTAAAATATGTACCTATCCTTTCACTTCAGATTAAACTTAATAAGCTTTATAAATAAAAAGCTCTTTAAAAAATAGGTGAGGAAATACATCTCATTAGCATTCAGAACATTTATTATCATTATCATTATTATTATCACTATTAATATTACTTATCACTGTTATTATTATTATTATTATTATATAGTGCGGACTTTCTGATTTTGATAGTAGTAAAATTTAATTGGTGACATACAAAACTCGCATTCTATAAAATTTTGCAATGAATCAATGACTATCTTGATGTACCTGATGTAGAACTTCACGTTGTCAAGATTTTGATGAGAGTTTTGTTCTGAAACTTGTATGCGCGCAGTCAAACGAGTACGAGAGTCCACCAGAGTTGACAGGAGGAGTCGCTCTAATCAACTCTCATCGAAGTTTTGAGTAGTCAGTTCAAAGTGGGAGCACTTGGGAGTCGATTGGAGTTCATGAGAGTTGGTGGTCAAACGACATTGAACTAGATTGAGTTTCAACTCTTATGCGATTGACTCTCATGCTCGTTTGAACCTGGCTTAAAACAGAGTGAGAGCGATTTACAAGTTAAATTCAGGATGCCAGGTTCTAAATACATCATTTCTAATGTGTATATATATTCCAGGGCACAATCCGGGTACCCGCTCCGTGCCAGTATGCACACAAGTTGGCCTATATCGTGGGACAGTCACTCCACGTTCCCCCCAGCCAAGAACTTTCTGATAAACTGTGGTACCTGTGAAACAACCCAAGCTTGTTTCCAAGGGATAAACAGGGAACTCTTTGGGACAGAACGCTGACAGGTTGGAGCAGTCGATAATCGGCTTGGTGCATGCATGATAAAATTATGGTGTACCTGCAAGACTTTCTCAATGTTTCACATTTTCAAAGACATCACAGTCTGAGTGTAAAGGAAATTCTCATATGACAGTTTAGACTGGAACTATCTCTGACTCCTCTTTTGTTGTTTGTTGTTCAAAAATGTGATAAAAATTTCTAGGCCGGAAACTGAGCGGAACGGCCTTCTCATTTTTCTGGACTTTTGTGTTAGGGAGACGCAGATTCGCTAAGATGAACAATTGGTAAATATAAAATAAATACATAAACTAGAGTAGCACGGGGGACAATTCAAAGAAGGCGACTTTAAGAAATCGGTTCTTTGGAAGAGGTAATCCTTTGATCAGCTGAAAAACAAATTTGTCCTTTTATTCTAAGCTGTTGTAATACAGCTTGAAGTTGTGTATTGTATGCTAATTGATTTATATTTTATTGGAATTTGAAAGTTATGGAAGCAAAATTTAATACGCAAACTTTGATGATCTTTGAAAATACGCAAGTATATCATAGAAGAACACGTTTGTCATTTTTCCGCGTTGTTTTTTCCAAGCGTTTAAGTTTAAGTGTTAAGTTTTTCGTTATGGGAATTTCGTGTTCTGCATAAATCTAATATTTTTACCAGGTGCGTCTTGTGTCTACTGAGCTGCAGTTCCAGTTTGTGGCCATGTTCCTGGTAGAAGCCTTCTGCTTGATTTTTTCTTTTCCAATTTTTTTTTTTTGCTAAATTTATTTAGTTAGTGACTAAATTAACACGAAGTTTCAACATGAATGGTTTTTTTCAGTATTCTTGCGAAAATCATTTTAAGATTTAAATGAAATAGCCGTTTTAACTGTTGACCTTGGCCGGGTTATTGGTTTAATGTCATTTATTCGAAATTTCCGCACAATTACGTTATACTACGCCGATATCTCGGCTGCAATTTAAAGATTCAAAATTTTAAGTCATAGGGACGTATGGTAAAGTTAGTAAAGAGTTACAAATATTTTGAGAAATTTTGGAAATAATTGGAAGGAATAAGAATGTTCTAAAAAGTGTTGATTTTGAAGGAACTTGATTTCTTTTGGATTTTTAGCAAGTTTAAAGTACAATTTTCCAAGTTAATATTTAATCGACGAACACCAGCCTGTATGCCATCCGAAGTGTGGCACTTGCTCGCTTAAAAACAGTGTTCATTACGTTCTTAATCTTTTTAACCTAGTTATTTCTCCCTCCTCCTAATCACCAACAAAATTGATTAACGTTGCATAGTATTTGAATTTCTTTTCGTCTCAAATTGGTATCAATAAAGCTGGTGACAAACTCTACCTTGGTCAGCACTATTTGTTTTGGTTTTTGATCAGAAGGGGCATAAATGGCGACATTTGGTTGACACGGACCAACCTTGTTTCCGTAAGGGATATCTAATGCATTAAAAGAACCCTGAATCATCCCGAAATGTCAGATGCCTTGGTTTAACAGCGCCGGCCTGACCTCAAGTTTTGAATTCAGTGTTTGTGTGCATGTGTTGCCGGAGCGAGTGGTCACGGTTTTTCCCTGTATCGTTAAAGCACGTTTTGCTGCACGTGACGGCTTATTTCTGTGGACCGACCATCAGTTCGCTTTTAGAGAAGAGGGTGGGTCAACAAAATTACTCACCCACCCCCATCAAAAGTAAAATGGGTTGCCTTTTCGTGTTTTTTCGCAGTATGTTATTAATGTTTGTTGTCGTTGTCACTTATTAAAAAGACGGTACCCTGCCAATAACTTCTTCCGTTTACCACCAACACTAATGGCTTGGCTGCTGCTTGTGGTATCTTTAATCTGATCTCGTGGCCTTCATAAACTTGTTCCTTATTGTTATGGTGCAATACGTGTTACTGAGACGCCTCAATACTTACCACAGATGTTTGGAAGTTCTGTTTTGAATTTCCGCTCCGTGATGAAACTTCAGATGAACTCTCACGACTCGCTCGTTTGGTTAAGTTTGCCCTTGTGAGTTCACGCGTCTGTCTTTTATCACAAAAAGAACGCAACATTCTACTTGCACTGTTTCGGCGTCAGTTGCTGAGTCGGTTATTTTTTTATAAAGAAAGGAAAACAGACGGCTAAACATCCGAAATAACTTAAAATGGAGGTGATCTAAGATCAGAACAAAGAAGAAAAGCTCAAAATAATTAAGGTAGACTGTATAGCTAGCGCCACAAGGAAGGGGGAGAATTTAGGGGGAGGGGGATTGGCATGGTGTGGCGGTGAAGGACATGGGGAAGAAGTCGAGAAAAAATGGCAAGAAGTGACTAGGAAAGTGGACAGGGAGGGAAGCATCAGTACACTGAACTTGCTCTGCTTGTTGTAGTGATGGATGTGTAAATTTCCAGATATAAGAGCTGAAATCGACAAACCCTCTGCAAAGACTTGACCAAGTGGAAGAGTTTCGCGGAAGTTTATGGACAAGTTTAAGTTGATTCGACAGTAGTTTTCACACTGCATAACCTGGTGTAGCGGCATGTGGTATCAGTGGTTGAAATAAACGCTGCTTTTGAGTAAACTCAGCACCCGAGTTTTAACAGGGAAAATGAAATAAGCACTGCGACGCTCAATCGATCATTTTGCGGTACTCTTTGAAACGAACAGAATGCAAATAAGGGAGTTAACCTAACGAACCTCACGAATGACGTCATAGGATTCCCTGAGAGGTGCACAAATGATGTCACAGTGTGAGCAATGATGTCACGTTCCATCGCAGAGGATTGGCGATACGGTGAATACTACACCAAAATTTACTTCAATTATGGGAGGTAAACTGACGTCATTAACGTGCTGGTCGTCTGGTTAACGTCAGATATATATTGACTTGAAATGTTTAATTTAACTCCCATATCTAAATCATGAATTCCAATCTATGAGTAGAAGAGTGCGAGGTGAACCCGGTCTGACGTTAGTCAAACTAGGTGACGTCAGTCGTGCGGGTTCTTACACCGAGGTAGAGCTAGTCAGCGTAACTTTGGCGTTCTGATCAGCCGAGGAGGGAATACGTGCAGAGGCGTAGCGAGCCGCGGACTAGAGCGCCAAAGTTAGGCTGGCTAAGATAGAGCCTAAATTAGTAAGGCCAAATAAAAAAATTAGTTGGTTAGCATCCTTTCTGCTAAACGTTCATAGTCGGGCGGGGGTTTTATTTTATGTTATTTTATTTTATTTTTTTATTTGATTTTCACTCTTTGTCCAAGTAAAGAAACTTAGAATTTTAGTTAAAGTCATTCATAGGGACTATCTCTGCGTATTTATATCCCAGTAGAGTTCAGTTTTCAAGTCAAGTAAAAGGTCAGTCTTCGATCAGTCTTGACCTAAATATGTTTTAGAAGAAAACTTGTGTATGTCCTCGATATGGTCGGGACCATTATATTATTTATAAAGAAAATGTATGGAAACAAAAATAAATTTTTTTCTTGGTCGAAAGCGTTTTCAGTGGTCGGGCTGGGATGCTAACCAACTATTTATTTTTATTTGACCTAATGTTGGCAGGATATTCAAGTGCGTTTTGCCCCGTGCTGGTAGTGATGTCGCCTTTATCTCTGCTTCCTTCTTACCTTTATTATTTATAGCTGCACTGATTCACTAGAAATAAAAATGCAATTGGGCTTTCGTGAATGCTTTTTAATACATACTTCTATACTTCTACTTTCTTTCGAGTTTACTGCCGTTCATCCGCCTTGGAACATTAAATGAGACCATTGAAAACAAAACAAAAGCAAAACACGAAATTACATTTTTAACTTTTAGACCTGAACCTTATTTTAATGTTTTCATGTAAGATATACACTATACATATATACTGAAATTAATTGTTGTATTGACACAGTTCTTTATATAAAGTTCAACCTCTTGACACTGAATTATTAGAAAATTAAAGGTTGTTGTTTGTGTTACGAAACTCGGTTCGATAACAGTATAAATATAAAAGTTTGAAATGAAAAGACTGTGAGACTCCCACTTTCAACAATGCCTCCGCTAAATACATTCAGAAATAACCCGTTCACTACCTCCTTTTCTTTAAAATTATAGATCATTTAAATAAGAATAGTTAATAAAAATAAATACTATGTACATGTCTTGAGAACTTTATCGTTGAGTCACTTCATCGTCCCGAAATCAAAAGAAAGTCTTTCAGAATTTGATAAATTGCGGAAAATAAAGGCTAACTAAAACGGTTAAGCTCAGATCGGAAAGTTAGACCATCGGTTGCACTTATTGTTGGGTTTGCTGTGGGCGTCGCCGACCAAAGTTTTTCAAAGAGATATAGAGTCCTTCCACTCTCGAAAATAAAAAAAAACGTATCCCTTCCTGAAGACGCTTTTTTTCGTAGCAGGAGTCTCCCTCGGATGCACTGATCCCGCTGCGATTTAAGGCGTCTTCAGGAAGGTCATAAAATACACTAAATATTCAATTAGCATTTTTATTATATTCGTTTTAAAATCGCTATTTAAAAATTAAAGATATTTCTTTTGGATAACGTTTGAATTCAGCCTTTTAATTTCTCCTTTACGATTGGTTGATTACAGACTTTATTCGGTTGTGATAGGAACCAATCAGAATGCAAGAACCAAACTTTAAATCATATTTTTGTACAACCATCAGTAATTTCAAAATGGAAATGACTAAATGAAGATAACAATTTGAAAACTGAAACCTTCTAACCGCGCTTTTGATCTGAGCGTTCCGTTCGAGCCTCTGGCCGATACTGCATGTGCTCTTGCGCCCTTGTTCAACGCTTTACGAAAATGGTCTCTTGCATGACAGTAGGTTTCCGGCCTGCCAAAAATGGTTGATGGGTTGCCACTGGGCCAGTTTGGCAAATTGAGTGTTCTGTTTACAAATAAGATCTTTTAGGACAAGACCGGGAGATATTCCAAACCGCTCCCGACATTCCCGGGATGCTCCAGATTTTTGGTGCATTCTACCTGTCTCCCCATTTTGTTTACTGATTTCGAACATTGAGTTTCAAGTTATACAAACAAGAGTTGGTCTGAGTGATAAATGTGGAAAAGGGGCAACAAATCTCAGTTTTGTTCGAAAACCAAATAAGTTTTGTAGCTGACCGTAGTTGCCTTGTTCCAAAGTTGTCTTCCCCAGTCTTCTTTCAGAGGCCCATTTAGTTTAGCCCGTCTCGTTTTTTTCAGAGGGTTGTGTGGTGAGGAGGGAAGGGGATATACATATGGTGGAGGAGTCCGTGGTACAGGCTTCCCTATTTTCAAGCTCCAGAGCTTGGAATGTTTATATACCAATATCTATATTGTGTAGGCGAGTTTCAACTGACGTAATGTTTACAAACAAATCTTTTCAATTCGTAACACCTTCGAGCACGATACAAAGAAACCTTTGTCTCGAACAGCCAATCACTAGCTGGTAGACTCATTAATAACAATAAGTGAAATCCTCCTATACTGTCAAGGCGTTTGTGAAGTATTGTTGAATTCTTCTTGGCTAGGAACTCGTTAGGCAGCGTAAAAGTACAATCAAGGTTCGGCCAACTGTGTTTATTGGATGTTGAGGTCACAACGATACGAACACAACTCAATTACATATCACAGGGCAAATGCATTCATTGTGGGGCCTCACAAATTGGTTTGGGAACTCTATCCTTCCTATGCGCTGACCTCGGGGTGCTCCTCGACCGGTCCTCTGCAGGGCCGTAGCAAGCCTTGGAAAACTGAGGGGGCACCTCCAAGAGCCGAAGGTGTGAGCCTTTTAGGGACGGTCCGGAGGCATGCTCCCCCGGGAAATTTTGAAAATTAGTTTGTCTAAAAACGTGTTTCCTGGCTTTTAAACGCCATTTGAAACAATATCAGAGTGTCTAAAACTAGTGAAAATATGACAAGTTTTTCTCAAACTTGGAGCAGTTTTCTGAGCTTGATACATTTGACACGTTTGCTGGGAAAAAGCTGGGGGGGGCACGGTCCCCCCCGGCTCTACCCCTTGCTCCGCCCTGCTCTGCGGCAAACTAACCCCGCGCTTCTCAAACTGGGGCAAAAACGGAAAAGTCTATGAAACCTTTCCTGTACATGAGTTGACACAGCAAACGTTTTTCATCCGACTTTCCGTAAATGATCCATTTAACGCCTATTCTCTATTAAACGCCTCGTATCTAATAGACGCCCAGGTCAAAGTAGATCTAGAGTTTTCAGTCAGTCGCCGCTCTCTATTAAACGCCCCGTATCTAATAGACGCCGCCAATTAAGGGGGCGGTTTATTAGACATTACTTAAAATTGAATTTTTGTAACACATATTGTTCGCCTCTGCGGAACATTGCATGAGGATTGCTATGAAAGGGAAGAATTTTCGACATATCTTTACTACTTTCAAACTGTCAGTGCAACAGTTAATTGACATTGTTTTGTTTAACTGCACTATAATCGCAGGTAGTTTTGGTTTGCCGTAAAGCGTTTACTAAGAAGTGTTGCTGCACTTCGTTGCGGGTTAATGCGGACGCTTTATGATTACAAACCTTTCATTTTATTTCAGTGATTCACGATCCATCAGCTGTTACTTACCTTGATTGTAGCAACTTGTTCATGATCAATTCATTGCTTGTTACTGGCTTGTTATTCATGATTCCTTTAAAGTTCCAAAGGCAAAAACTTATGATTGGTATGACTCCGTGCACACCCGATGCTTCGAATCGCAATTGAAACCATTTTGGATGAACTTTTTTTTTTGTTTTGCTATTTTTCAAAATTGCGAAACAAGTGGAACGTTATGGTCATTGTCACGTTCAAGTCATCAAAATTTTTTTTTTACGGATCTTCCTTTGTTTTTCACTGACCATTCACAAGTAACAGTAAACACGAGTTTGTGTAAATGCGCGACTTCTCATTTTCAAACAATTGTAACATTGTATTCCTTATATAACATGGCAATATAAAGAAAATGATGAAGAAACGTGGTGGCGTAAGTTCTACCAAGTTCTTTTGGTCAAAGGCGGAACGTAGACCACGTGCTAAATTTGGCGGGAACTATGACACATGACAAGATCACGTTTCAGATGCTGCCGGTCACGCCGTTTGTCGCTGAACTGTTACTGTATGTAGTGAATATACTGACAAACAAAGTGATAAACATTCGCACATCGGATGTGAAGCAGAAATAGTTTGCATTCCAACAAAAGTTGAATTTCGGGTTGTGAGTTTATTTGCTCACTTGGTACGTTTTTTAAAAGAGTATTGAAGGAAACTCGGACTTCCGAATTTAATTTGAAAGCTTTTGTCGTACCAACTACGGCCGATTTTAGGGATAAGGCCGCTTCCTGGAAAGAATTAGAAAGCTCTGATTTTACGACACAACAATGCGAACACTAAATGAAACAGAAGCCGAGCCAATTAAAACCAGCTTCATTGTGGTAAAGAGTGATTGTTTTCTTATATAAAGAAACACGAACCACTAATAAGTGAGACCACTCGGTTAGCACCACTTATTTGCAATACGCAATGTGTTAAAACTAGACTACAGTAGAGCCGGAATATGCTTGAGATTTCAAAAAAAATCCATGCTAAAATTGGTCTTGTAAAATGTTATAGAAAACATAAAAAAATGTTTCATAACACATTTGATAGATGGCTGACCTTTCACTGATCTGAGTATTAAAGTTGGCATTGTGTGACAAGAAATCTCCGCCTCTGGCATCTTATTGGACAAAAGTTTTTGATTGGTCATGTCAACTATCTGCGCCTGATTGGTTGATTGCTTGAGAGCATGGTGTGTGTGTTATTCAGTTCCTTGGTCCGCCATTTTGGATGAGATCAAAGAGGGGGAGCGGAGTTGTGATATGTGAGTTAGTTTAGTGCAGGTAAGTGGTTCCATGTTACTTGTTTGAATAATCCGATTTTCTTATTAGGATTTTGAAGTGCGCGATTGTACGCCTTAATTTGAGTTGTTTAGAGCGTTCTGAGCCAATTGCAGTTTGGACATTTTAGTCATTTCCAGTGACCAGTATTCACGTGCTCTGCAACCCCACACAACAAAACAAAAGACATCGAGTTTGGTTTTGTTGTTATCTGACTTTCTTAAACCAAAACAACACTGACTCGGTAACTTTTTTCATCAAGATTTTGGTTAAATGCTGTTAAATTTGTTACAGCTAGATTCATTCATTGTCATTGATTCGTGCGACAAGTGGAATTGTTCTTGTGGCGTTGTCTCATTATTTGCCCTTGTAATAAATTCTTGCAAGACTACTATGCAATTCGTACCTTCTGCTTTAATTACCCTTCCAAGCAGTTTCTGTTTGGATTTTTCTATCGTGAGAGTTTCTCCTTTGCTGGTACTGATATTTCAGCAATGCAAGCAAGTTTGCAGTTGTATTTTGTGTCCTTTTGTGGCGCCTTTTCGCTCGCTCCTCTACCGACATTTACAAAATATCAGGTTTCTTGTTCTTTCTTCGCTTGTGTGTAAAGGTTTCGGGAAATGTTTAGTGATTTTATTGTATCTAATCAACTTAAACTCCGGGAAATTAAAGCGATAGCGAGACTAATTTTAGAAGAGGCCGTGAAAGTGGTGTGTTTAATTGCGAAAGCAATTCGTGCTGAAATTCTTATTCATGTTTATGATTCGTTGAGTGCCGCGTCGTCGTGTCAAGTAATCCTTCAAAGAGTAAAGCAGAAAGGCACGTTTCTCACATAAACTGATGCGTTCCATTTAGTTGCAGAGTTTAGCCAAGGAAGATGACGGGACGAGCACGTGGAAGAGGTCGAAGCCGTGGTCGTGGTGGACCGCCGCAAAGCGGCGAAGCGAGAAGACCCGGATCCGCTGCCGAGGCTCAACCACAGGTCGGTCGTGGAAGGTCTCGTGGACCACCACCTCAGGCTGCTGCAGCCCCTCCAGCAGCCGCTCCACAGCCAGTAGCTGCCCCAGCAGCCGCTCCACCGACTCGGCAGATGGCTGCTATGGGCCTGGGAGAAGGTGCTGATCAGCGTGGGCCAAGAGGTCGTCGTGGAATCCTGTCGGGATTGGAGGAGAAGAAGACCAGACCAGAGCATGCCGCAAACAAGACTGGAGCTGCAGGCCAAAAAATCACAGTTTCCACCAACCATTTCAAGCTTAAAACCAGGCCGCAGTTTGCCATCTACCAGTACAATGTTGCGTATTCTCCTGAGGTTGACAGCAAGGGGACTCGTCACGGAATGCTGAACGAGCACAAAGATCTGATTGGAAATACCATGGCCTTTGACGGGATGATATTGTACTTGCCAATAAAGCTTCCAGAGCCTGTGACCAAGAGGACCTCTACAAGACGCTCAGATGATAGCACGGTTGAGTTAACAATCACTCTTACCAATGAGCTTCCACCAGACAGCCCCATCTGTGTGCAGTTGTTCAATGTTGTGTTTCGCAGGTAAAAAGTTTTGTTTTTGGAAAAATTATATATTGTTTTCTTAATTTGGTAACTTGTAGTATATTCAAAAGCCATATGAGTCCATGGTCAGTTAACTTTTATGGTCTTGAGAATATTTATATCCTCAAAATTAAATTTATTGTGAAAGTAAAATATTTCGTAAATTAAAGTTATTGGGATATTGTGAAGAATACGCCCCCCAAGGTTCATTTTGGGACATGGGGGGCGTATTCTTCACAAGAGGAAATTTTC
>JAOBYE010718567.1:0-10686 GCA_025403585.1 Parazoanthus swiftii
GGCAACTTTTGGGCATCTTTTTACAAATTTTTGAGCAACTTTTGGCTATTTTACTGGCAACTTGTGGAAAGGCCTATTTTAGACAAGCCAATTTTCAAAATTTCCCGGGGGAGCATACATGACCCCGGACCCCCCTAGAAGGCTCGCATCTTCGGCTCTCAGCGGTGCCCCCCCCCCAGTTTTCCAAGGCTTGTTTAATACGACCCTGAGTTTTTAACATGTTTGCCCTATTAGCCGCAGCGTCTATCGTTTTCATCCAAAAAATTGTCAAACCGCAGAAATAAGTTCCCATTGAACAGAAATTTTGGTTATCGCAATCCGCAAAAATGTCTTCCCGCGAAACCTAAAAATGTGTCCAATCGTAAAAATGAATTCCGTGAAATTTTCGTCTTGCACGGTAAATATTATGTACACATTGTTTTATTTTACTATATCAGCGGTCATCTGCAAAACAAAATTAGTTTAAAATGCTGAGTTGTAACTGCTCGTTCTATTTTTAGCAGCGTTAAATTTTGATGTCATATTTATTTCTCTAAACTCGGAAACCACATGAAATGTATAACCACAGCTTACAAAGCACAAAAAATTATAAGGGATTTTTTTAAAAAAAGAAAAATACCCGTCGGTGTATATACGTACGTATCAGTAGTGATTTAACTCTACTCGGATTTTCGTTGAGTAAAATCTCCAATAAAAACCTTGCCCAGAATTTGCACTACTTAAAAAAAAAAACTTAAAAATTAATTGCGAGCATCCCCGACGTTTAACTAGGGGTAGGTGACGGTGTAGGCTTATAAAAAGCGCCTTAATTCGAGAAATGCTACCTTCGGCGTCGGCAAACAATAGATTGCTAGTCACAGACAAATTGTGATACTGTGGGCCTCAGCGTTCAGATTGAAAAGTATATGGTATCGTTCTTAAGACCCCGTCCACACGAATTTGCGTCCACACGAATCCGGCAGTAGTTTCCGACATGCCTATGGCATTATGGGCATGCGCAAATTGAGCCCGCGACGTCAGTGGATTCGAAAATGACGAAAATGTCCGGTTTCAAGTGTCCACTCGAGTCCGTGCACCGACTCAGCGGATTAGAAAAAATACCTACTCTGGAGAGCTGTTTCAAAAAGACGTGCGGTTTCGGTGAACGGATTTACTGGTTTTGTGTGGACGGAAGACGGATCCACATAAAAAATATATGCGGTTTCAAAAATATCCGGATTTGTGTGGACGGGACCTTAGTTCAATGTTAATTAATTAATGTTATTCGAAGTATATAGAGCACTTGAACATTTGTATTTTATTGTACTATATGCATGACTATAAATCTTACTGGGTTTTCACTGATGTGAACGAAATGGCAATAAATTAGTTGTTAGTTTATTGCTTAAGTTCTTAAACATGAATGGGAACACTGTTTAATAAACATCTTTTTTTGTCTTGTATAAACTTTGAAAATTGAACTGAGAACTGTTTAGTAAAACAACAAAATAAAAACTAAACAAAATTACACCGCCTTTAATCTAATTTAAGTTCAGTTCAGTTCTTATAAAGCCTTCATTGTTCGACTTACATCTGAATACGTCTAATGACGATGACTCAAATGAACTTCGAAGAACAACGGATTAAAGTCGGTCCAAAAACTAAACGTTCTTAAAAAAAAAGTAATTAAAAGAATCAATTTAAGTTACGTCTCGAGTCACACTGAAGCTATACAAAGTGTAGTTTCCCAATAGTTATTAGTAACCAATTTTAAAAATAGTTATTGAGAAGGTATGAGCTGAAAACTGATGACAAATCGAAACTGATAAAATTTATATTTTCGAAAGTTACTACACGGTTCTATTGACTCAGGCTTTGCTAACTTTTCAGTTTTCTTTTCTACACTGAACTTAAGTCTTATACAAGTGCCGACTCGTCCTTTTTTTCGGTCATTCTAAGAAAACTGTTGAAACTATGTAATGAGTAAATAACACTGCTACGGGAATTTTTTTTTGCTGATCGGATTGGTAAGCCATATGACTGGAGTTTATCAGTAAGGGGCTTGGCTTGATCAACCAATCGATGCATTTTTTACCCCCAGGGATCTAACTAAAAACGTCATTGTTTGGTTGGTTGCACATCAACAGATGACGTCAACTTCCTTTTCAAGAGAGGACCATCTGCAGTTCTATAAATATTCACTGTAATTTTCCGCTTAGTGTATTACTTATTAGCGCACAACCTGCTCGGTGAAGAAGTTGAAAGTTGGTTTACATTACAATCAAGATACAAAAAACTCTTCGACAAAAAATCAAATCTCAGGAACAAGAAATTCAGGTTAGTGTTCGCCGAAATGTCCTTCAGGTTGTGCAAGTCTCTGCACGAAACTACATGTCACATATGAATACTTGCCTGACGAACTACAGTCAGTATTCAGATATAATAATGATATATTGCAAATAGACATACGTACTGATTTTGAGCGAATCGCGGATACCAAAACCGCAAAAACTAAACGTTTACAGCTGGCAGACGCAGTTTCGAGCAGTTAAGTTTATCTAGTATCTTGGATATCTGACCAAGTCTGTCATGATTAGATGTTTACAAAGCATTCCCGGCTTTCTTAAAACAAAACAAAATTATTCCTTCTTCTTTCATAACATTTTTATATTTGCCAGTTTCGCAGCTCTTTCAGTCCACCAATCAGCCGCTATCGTGTTTCATACTCTGATGAACGGAAACCGTTGTTACAGTATTCAGATATTACGTTATTAAATTCATACCTCTACCCCTCTCTCTAGCTCGATTTAGTGCTGGTTACGTGTATGAAATACATTTACTGAAACAAGATTAAAGTTTGCACAGTTTTTGTCAGTAGGCAGTACATCTCCAAAATGAGGGCTAATTGGGATGATGGTGAAAACTGACAATGCGTTTAATCCTGAAAATAAGCCGGAAAATGAAAGTAAAAATAATATTAATGCTGTTGGGTGTTTTTTTTTTCAATTGCAAAACAACTCTTAACCTGCTGTGACCCAACGAAACTAAATATTTGTTTGTCTTTCACCACTCGCAGGAGTTGACTATGGGATTCAAACTGTTCAAGCGAACAAACAACAGAATTCGGACAATCCGGCGCTCTCTCAGCAGACGATTGTCACGGCGTGAAAACAGACCCGGACATGCCGAGGTCGATGGTGGAAGTGAAACAAGAAGCGAACGGGAAACACAGACACTACAGGTTCAGCAAGCCAACTCTCTTGAACACCGGCGGAACTCCAGGGAAGTCGGCTCAGCTTTGCGTCAAATTGGAGATGACCTCAATAACAGCAGATTAAGTTTGAATAGCAGTCGACTCAGCTTGAATATACAAAGTTCCTCCGGAACATAACTTTGACTTGAATGCAAGAAAGTGTTTAGCTAATAGAAGAACAACTCGCCAAGCCTGGATTAACTGGATAGGTTACATTCAACTACAAACAAACTGTTAATCTACCAAGTAGAAATACATCCGATCAGAGCTGTAACGCACAGAAAGCCTGAAGACCAATCGTGCGTCCCCAAATTACAGATACGGAAAGTCGATTGGATCGATAAACAACCCTAATTTTAATAATGTAAAGATCGACTCTATAGATATTTACAACAACGACACATTTACTTACGTACATAGTCAGTTCAAAGAAAAATCAATGTTTGATGAACTTTGATCATGCAATGACAGTACAATAATTGTACATGTATAAATTTGCATAGAAAACTGAATTACAGGTGGAACGGCCCTGCCAAATCGAGTGAATTGTTTCCTGGTTGTATGGTTAGAAATATGACAAGTGGAGGGTTATACAAAAAGATTAAAAACCTTCTATAAATGCCTCTTATCTAGACATTTATGCCATGCCTTGAAAGTACAGCCAATCAGAGGCCAGGATTGCCGTTGCATGTTCTGCGGTATGCAACGGGTACTATTCACTCGACCTTCCCGTCATTACTTGCGCGTAACAGTTATGCTGGCGTCCTTTAATTTTGAAGTCTTGTTAAATTCAGCTCCGGTACTTTTCAACTCTTGTGAACGATTGCGAACAGTTTCCATCACGTTCGAAAATTTTTCGAAAATTTTTGAAATTTATAAACAGTCCTCAAAGTCTGTTTGGAACCGTTTCCGAAGTTTTCCCAAGTTTCCGAAGATTTCTGAGCTCTTCCGGAGAATTCCATAAATTTTCCAAAAATTTAAGCATAGCATAAATAAGTTATGCATTTGTCACTTGCATTTTCTTCATATATACACTCGCCGAAAGGCTCGTGTGTACACGAAAAATACAAGTGACGCGTGGCATATTCCACGGTATCCCACTCGAAAGCATTGCACAACTAATATATATTGTAAACAACAACACGTTCATCGCTGCCAGTTACGAGCCGCCTTAACTATATTTAATACTCTGCCTGCTGCCCCTTTTCTCTGATGATCGCGTAAAACCAGTTATTTTTAAGTTTCCAAACCGTATATTTTACAGTTTTAATATTTTAACCGCTCTGCTCTGCATTGAGCACTTTTAACTGTGTCAGCTTTTATTTTGCTATGCCTGTATATAACATATGCATGTTAACTGTTACATTGCCACGGTTTTGGCTTTATTTCATTAACTGGTAGAGCTTATTTTACTTAATTAAGGAAATCAATGTTAGACGGAGCTTCTCAAAGTAAGAACCTGTTTCAAATTCTAGGCTAAAACAGGCTCTTATGTAAAGGGGGTCTAAAAAACCAAGTTCAGCCTAACAGGTTCTTAAATTTTGGGTTCTTAAATGCGGGTTTAAATTACTGTATCCCAAGTAGTTCCTTCTGAGCGAAAGCCTTAGAACGAGGTATTGTATTCTGGTTGACCGAGTTGCTAAAATTCCTGTGTCTTTCAAAGCTCGCACTAAGATCATTTTTCAAGATATATATATTCAATACACAAATTTAAATATTCTTGCGATATTCAGGATGCTGCTCAGCACCAATTTTTACATCTCCTCAAAGTGTCTCTTTCTTTCAAGGGGTCCAGTAAGTTTCTCATCCGGTCGCTGGTTTCTTGTGAATATCCCCCGAGTACGTCACCTATGATGATGTTGTATTGGCGTTCTTCGTAATCTCGGCGCTGTCGTTTAAGCTTCAGCCGCAGAGGCGCGTACTTTATTGTCTTCTCCTCCTCCTTCTGCTTTCTGTTCTCCACCCAAGGACAGCTCATCTCCTCTCCAGTAACGTGACAGTTTTGCTTCCTCTGTCAACGAACCTGGTATCTACGGCTGTCACTCTTACTTCCGGCTGATCCGCGTAGACTGGGATATCCCAGTATGCTGTCACCTGGTCACTTTTATACACCGGCTTTGGTTGTACTGGTGAAAACCCAAGGGTGTGTGGCTTCCACCAGGTTGAGAACCTTTGTCACCTCTAGAAATAGGATCTCGAGCGCAGCATTGTGTCTGCGCTAGCTAGCGCGCTGCACCTCGACTGCACTTGTGGTGATGTGCAACGGTCTCCTGTCCTTTGCAATTGCCGCACATTCTACTTCTTGTAACGTCCTGCTCCGTTCTGGTTCTTGTCTTTTTTACGCTGTAAATCTTAGTGGGTAAGAGTTTTTGTTACACTCCAAATCATGGATTTCTGCCACCGTGTGTGTTGGGACAGTCTAGCTTCCGTTCGGACATCCAGGCGAAACAGTCCTTGTCCAGTTTTTCTCCATTCCATCGGTTTGCCATCAGCTTTCCCTGCCATTTCTCCTCCTCTATCTCCTCATAGCGCCTTTTCGGTTTTGTGGGGGATCTTGGGACCGCAAAGTTTCTGTTTTGTGACTGACAGGTTTTTATGAAGGCCTTGGAGCCACAAAGTTTCTGTTTTGTGACGGAGAGGTTTTTTTGGAGACTTTGGAGCTATACAAAGTTTCTGTTTTGTGACGGAGAGGCATTTTTGGAGACTTTGGAGCCACAAAATTTCTGTTTTGTGACGGAGAGGTTTTTTTGGAGACTTTGGAGCCACAAAGTTTCTGTTTTGTGACGGAGAGGTTTTTTTGGAGACTTTGGAGCCACAAAGTTTCTGTTTTGTGACGGAGAGGTTTTTTTGGAGACTTTGGAGCCACAAAGTTTCTGTTTTGTGACGGAGAGGTATTTTTGGAGACTTTGGAGCCACAAAGTTTCTGTTTTGTGACGGAGAGGTTTTTTGGAGACTTTGGAGCCACAAAGTTTCTATTTTGTGACGGAGAAATGTTGTTAGGGACATTCAGTGGAGCCACAAAGTTTCTGTTTTGTGACGGACAGGTTTTGTCGGGGACCTTGTAGCAACAAAGTTTCTGATACGAATCGGTAATGTTTTAAAGCTTTAAACGGCCAAGCTATTTTTACTAACAAATCAGACTGGGGGGGAGATCAATCGGTCCCCCATAACTTTGCAAATGATTGCTCATAAAAGATCAAGCTTTGGCACTGTAGGCAGCTTTTGGCTAGTTAGTAACTTTCATAACATCAATAAAGACTTAACTAAGAACTGTTGCTAAATACTTACTGCCTCAATTATAGGAAAACAATGAAGAATAAAATGGTAAAGAAAAAATCAGAACAATTTTTGTCAAAAGATTCAATTTTAATTGGCATGATTAAAAAATTGCATGCCGTGTTCATAATTGGATTACGGGTACTGCAAGTTCATTTTGGTTGCTTCAAAGCTTTAGGTGGTACATGGTTGGTCGCGCTCTCTCCATAATATATGGTGGGTATAGGCCGCTGACTCCTCAAAACCTGACCCTGTTCTTGACCGATATTTGGTGGAATTTGATACCCTGTCCTAAATCCCTACCTGTCCAAGACAGAACATGCAAAATCTATACCCTTTAAATTTTTGACGCCATGAGTATTCCCATTCTTATTTATAGCGCTGAAACATGAGGCATCTACAACAAGATTGATTTTGAACATTGGGAGAAAACTCCAACAGAGAAAGCTCACTTTCGTTTCTGTTAAAATTCCTTTTCCCTCAATAGAAGAGCCTAGCTCCAGTTTTGCGAGCCGCTCAGAAATGAGTAGGTTTCCTTATAAAATTGCAACTGACAATCAAATTTCAAAATACTTTTTTCGCCTTCGTGATTCGAACGAAACACGATTGTTAAGCAAGCCTTCATCCTGTTGGAAAAAAAAACTTTTGAGAAAAGAGCACAAGTGTATTCATTAACGCATTGAACAGCGGCAGTATAGCGGCAACACCAGGGAGTTCCCCCTCCCCTTCCCACTCCCTCCCCCTCCCCCCATGAAAAAAAAAATCAGAAATATGGAGAACATGCACGTGAATAGGCCTATTTTACCCATAGAATGCTACTAGAATTGTTGCTAACATGTAAAACCTCTGGAACTTAAAATTAAGGAGTATATGCAAAATGGTAAATGGTTTTAAAGATCTACAGTTGAAATCACTAAATTATGTAAGACCTTATCGAAACAGATACTAAAAGGGATATATGTCAAATCTAAAACTATTAGTATGAACATTCAAAGGAAGCAACAAAAACTCAACATACAAGGAGTGTCCTGCAAGGAGTCAGAGGACATGCTCTTCTGGAACATGAAATGGAATTTCCTGTATTTTGAGAGCATTTTCGAGTGCTCTTCAGATCTATCGAGATTTATAAGAATCTAGAAGCTGGACCCGCCTATCTTCCTATTTGTTGCTAAAAAGCAATGACTTGGTAACTTATTATCCTGTTTTGCAAAGTTTGTGAAAATTAGGGAAAATTTGACAAAATTCGGGTGCATGATGGCGGGAAATTTCGGGAAACTCCCGGGAAAATCTGTAAAGTTGTTTTTTCTAGTAACAAACTCCATTCTTGTCAATTCTGTTCTTTATATCCACCTACCGACCTAAAATTACCTAAGTTGACATTTCGGAATATGTCATCTTATATTGATTTCTCGGAATAAATTAAGATGATTCAGAGTTATAAGACACAATTTACGGTTTCTTTAGCGTTAATGACTTAGATTAAAATGTTGTTTAGTTACAAGCAAATTCGCTCCATTGTGAGACCTTTTCCGCCCTCGCAGATAAAGGTTATATCTCCACACGACAATTGCTATGACTGTATTTTCGTTGTTGTCAATGATTCTTTTGCGTGCATGCAAACTCATCCCCCTCTCACCGAATTTACGAAAAGCTACATAATAGTCGATAAGGTTATAAATTTTAAATTGTTCAAAGCACATTTTGCAGTTTTCAATTTGTCTAACTCCAAAACAGTTTTTCTTGGCAAGAGAGTGTCTCGCGTTATCATGCACGTTTTGTTTCCGTGCAACAGGTTGTAATTTGTTGGTAAATACACACCTTATTAAATAATAAGTTTAATTATGTTTCTTACACTGGGAATTGATGAAGCTATATGCATAAATAGTTTAATTCTGCTCACGTACAGGATCACTAATTTCAGCCTGATGACTGTTTCGAATTCATTTTTCGAACGGCAAAATTGAATAATTTATTCACTTTTATTGTATTCGCACTGTATAGGCTTATATTGTACAACAATGAGTATTTTTACTAAGTATACCTTACTGTCTCTGAGTGTTGATCATGTTTGCAAATTATCTCAGTGTTTCCCCAGTAATCGTTTGAACAGATTAATTTGAAAGGAAACAATATCTTAAAAGTTATTGCTTCTAGTTCTGGTTAATGTGTTAGTCTCGTGCACTATTTCAGAATATTTGAAGATAATTCAGTTTACTTATCTGATGACTGTTTTTCTCGAAATCTCGCAAAAATTCTCAGTACCGTTTCAAGGTGTTTCTCGACGGCGCATCTCTGAGTCAACAATAAACTAATTGAAGAAAGTAAGAAAATTCGACAGAAAAGAAGTTTTTTTTTTCTGCATCCTCGGAAACCCAGGGGTGGTCCAGCGAGCGGCAAAAGTTTCAGAGCCGATATTATAAAATTGCCCCCAATTAATGCTGACCGCCCTGGGTCTCCGAGGATGCATGGTTTTTGCTAGCCGTATACACTCTAGCTGTTTTCAGTATCGAGAACCCTTTCTATAATTATCTATTCTGACCACGTATCTAAATCGTCGGTGTCATTCAGATCAAAAACGTGGGCTTATGTCTATAGTCGTTAGTGATTTGACAGGGGAATCAGCACATATCTGTCATTTTAAACTAAAGGGGAAAATACCGGACGCATGTTTTTCACTATTTAACTAAAGCCTTCTTAATGATTATAAAGTTCTTCATTAAATATTCTCGCATAAGGAATGAGTTACTACGTGCTCACATTTCGGATAAAAAGAGGTAAAATTTACACAGTTTTCGAGATCACCGCTAAGGTTTTGGCTAACAAGTTTGTGGATAAAATACATTTTTTAAAAAAAACATGTAGCAAACTCACTCGAAATTTTTACATTGATATTTACTTGGCCTCGTTCACGCGAGTCTAGGCAAGTTAGACCAGTCTCGACGAGTCAACACAAGTCCGCGAAAGTTGGTCCGGGATAACTTTCTTGGTGTTCAAGTAATAACAACCAATTCTATTGGATCTTGCTAAAATTTATTGGAAAATAGGTTTCAGGGAAAATTTTGCATCAAGGGTATTACTTGATGCCATGGTAACGCCGTTTCCGACGCCTTGTTTGGTCAAATTTGGCTTTTTAATATTTTGCTCCTTATTTCAACCAAGCAGTTCAAACAAGTGTTCATTTTTAGTCTTGAAGTCGACTGTGCAATATATTTTGAAACACGATTCACGATGCACGTAAATCGTGACGTCAAAGTGTTCTGCGATACTTTTCTGAGTAAAGTCAAGATGGCAGCTATGAGCTTGCATGTATCAAAGTTTAATTAAGAATTCCCTGTTCGATCTGTATTTGAAAAAAAGTTAAAGCCAAAAAAATTGAGTGACATATAAGGGAATTTTAGTTAGAGAAAGTGTATTCTTTTCATTCCCTTTAAGCCACAACGCGAGGTCTAGACACCCACAAAAAACCCGGGCCGAATAGGCTTAATTTATTAATCAAGAATACGCTAAGAACTTGAAAACGGAAGGAACCTCGTTAAAATATTCTGAGATTTGAGATCAGGGCGGAAAATGTTTTTGCTGAGGGCACAGTATTCGGTTTCACGGACAATAATGTATGACAAGTACGTAGAACCCAATTATAAGAAAGAATCCACGAAAAAAATTTTTTTTAGAGGGCCACGCAAGTACAGTATTCGTTGTCACGGTCACGAAATATGAAAAGCAAGTACAACCCTAACAGAGAATCCACGAATAAAACTTTTCTAGTTTACGAGAGTAGAGCATTCGATTGCACAGTCACTCAAGTAATATGACAAGTAAGTACCATTTAATTCTGAGAAAGAAATAACGCACAGGACACCGGGGCAAGAAAAGTTTTCTCGAGGGTCACGCAACGGGATCATTTGATGTCACGGTCGACCATGGAATTAGATAAACCTATACCGGCATAGGCCAGATAACAAACTTTGTATCAGCGATAACCAGTTCATATATACAGTATGCTGAGGAAATGAGTGCATCACGGCATCCACTAAATCTTTAGAATACTGACGCTTTGCAGAAAATTCTTTACAGAACTTTGGAATTGTTTTGTTTCGTCATTAGTACATACATACATACATACATACATACATACATACATACATACATACATACATACATACATACATACATACATA
>JAOBYE010718578.1:0-25267 GCA_025403585.1 Parazoanthus swiftii
AGAACAGGGCAGTGAACTGATAAAGGGGCACCCTTCGGTTCCTGGGGGTGGTAACCAGAGGGAACAGGGCAGTGAACTGATAAGGGGATACTCAGGACTCAGTTCCTGAGTGTGGCAACCAGGGAGAACAGGACAGTGAGCTGATAAAGGGGCACCCTTTCAGTTCCTGAGGGTGGTAACAGTGAGCTGATAAGAGGATACTCTTCAGTTCCTGGGGTTGGAATTAACTGGGGAGGGGGGAAGGGCCGGACCGGGATATTTTATATTTTACGACCTTTTCAAGACAGTGGACTGTTAATGTTCATTAAGTATTGTTAGAATCCAACGTATTAGGTTAAGGTCGAGGTCAGTATTGATACTAGGGGTAAAATTAGTGTTGAGGTAAGGGTTAGGTTTAAGGTTAGGGTTAGGATCAGGATTAGGATTAAGGTTATGGTTACGATTTAGTGTTGGAGTTATAATTAGGCGAATAGTCGAAACGATGATGGCTTTGGCGGAGAAGATGAAGGAAGTTGAGAGAGAGAGGGGGGGAGGAAGAGGTGTGTGTAAAATTACCCACGAGAATTATCACCCAGGGTTGAAAAATTATCTTTTTCAAGCTAAAATTTCCTCGTTTTGTAGTCCTGAAAACACGAGCTTGAGTTGAAAAATGGACGGAAAAAATGCGTGCCACAGAATAGAGACAATGCGGAAAAGAAAATTGCCGAAAACGAATTCGCACCAAAGATTCCCCGAATACCCTTCACTTCCCCCACCGAGCAGATCGCGGGCTGTCGGATCATATTAACTAGAAAGGACTCCAGATTGCTTTCGTAAGTTTCGAAAAACCATCTCTGAGTTTATGCCGGCTGAAGCTGAGATAAAGCCAAGGCAACGTAGAGAAGTTGTTGTGCAGGGTGCAGAATCTCGAATCCATGCACCTGGCTATGTGTCATGAGAAAACAACCTGTAATCAAAACAATATTTTCTTGGTTTTTGTTTAAGTTTAAAAGCGATAAGCTTCAACTGAGTGCAAGAAAATCAGATTGTAATCCAGGGTCTAAAAAGAATTGTTTTTATTTCAAACTTTAAACAAAGTGGACGGTGATGAATTCGAATGAAGTCAAACTGCAAACAAATCAAACCAAACGATGATGAATTAGAACCGACGAAAAAGAGCCACACATTTCCGAGTGTATCGAGTAGCTGCTAATAGCTTTAGAAAACACATCAAAGGCTCCGAATGTACTTTGCTAATTGCTTTAAATCACGTTTTCATAAATTTGTTTGTCACTCACATGTCACGTTTTAAAGCTGAACACACACACATAGTCACATATCTTCGTGCTGTCAGGTATCAATTTTATATGGCCATAAAGTTTACCCAGTAGTTCAGTATTCTAGGTTATGAGCATTATAGCTATGAGGTTTGTGAAGCGCTTGTAAAATGTACCGAGGTGAGCTTAACACTTGTTTTTAAAAAACAGAGTTCACTGAAAGTTTTCTTAAAAGCTGTTTGTGCATGCAAAACCTTATAATTAGGTTTAGTGTCAGCCAAACGTTACTGGAATTAAGGATAAAACATTGAAAAAGCTACAAACTTAATGTGTTTTATTTATTCAGATGAACGGCTCAATTCGACTAGGCGTGGACTTTCTACTAATATTGTGTAAATTATTAAATTGTAACAGGCGGCAGCAGGTTTAATGAACTCTCTGGCTTCCGAGCTGATGCACTATCATCAGATATCATAAAAAATGACCAGCTTTATAAATAACTAAATTGGTGCCAGAGTCATCGTTAAATAAGACATACATTATACAAAGCGATGAGACCAACTATCAATTTTATTATACAACCATCAGTGCAAAAATCAAATAATACCATATGTTGAATGTACAGGATCTTTAGAGATTGAATGTTTAACGACAACAGAGAAAACATAATTATTTTTGCCAAATCTGTTCTCACCACTGCCTTCAAACTACTAGTATCGCAAGGAAAGAGCTACCAGGGCCGTAAGAATGTTAGGATATCTAGTTTCCTCGCTCATATACAAATGAGTTCTCTTCTAAGCTTGTGTTTGGGTGTTTATTCAGACAGATTTTAATAATTCTAAATGATAATTTTACTTAACAGCCCGTGAGAAAACAGGCTATGTTCCCCTTGACTTCTGTGTTCAGAATTTCTCACGGCAAGATACAAATTTGCGATAAAAGGATAACTGACTTCAAATATATCTTGACTGCCGTAAGGGAAGGCTGTGAATTTTCAGTAAAATTTGGACTTTTGTAGTAGTTTTTTCTCAGGGCGAGAGTGAAGAAACACGACCTTACGTCCATCAAAGTTTACCCTATTACAAGGCAGGTTTGTATAAAAAAGAAAAATGGCAAGGTTCTAATTTTTACATTATTCACTTTAAAAACAGCATTTATGTTCTGATATTCCGAAATGTTTTTCGCCCATACGCTAAGATCTGTGGCAAAAATCAACATAAACTTTAAGTCCATAATATATCATTGTACTACTCATAAGCATACAACAGTATTCTACGTAAAAATTAGTTAACACGGAGACAATATCAGGAGAATTTCTTTACAGACTGCAATAAAAATATTTTTGAGCGAAGAACTCGGGCGCAGCGTCGGTTAGTGCTAGCTGCTGTACTATAATTACGACTTGTGTACAATTTTGTGTGTTTATCTCGGTATAGTATTGTTTGTTCTACTGCCGAGAACTATAGCAGACCATCTAGATTCAACCTGATTTTATTCTATTTTTCTGATTTTTATTTTGTTTCTGCAGGTTCGTTTAACTTGTTTACGTTACTCCTTGTTCTATGAACCGTCAAATTTAGATTTCAATGCAGAGTCTTTCTCGGCAAACCTCGATAAGAAAATACAGAATATTTTAATCAAAAAATATATAGAACGATTGCACGTTTTCAGGTTTTGACTTCTTCTGTTTCAATATTTCATTTATTTAGAATATTTGCGTTGTGACATTAATTACTAAAATTTGTTTTATGCTCCTGAATTAACTTCTAAGCTTCGAAAATTGAACGGTTCTGCGCGTGCATGTATAACTTACCAAACTTGTTCGCTACAAAACCTCACTTTTATATATGACCGATTACGGTGATGCAAAAAAGAAGTATATACATATTTGTAGGTCTCTAAACTTGTTGGACAAATCGAAATGGCAAGACTTTTCAGTAAAAGGATGCAGCCTCATTATATCTTCATTCTTATACCTCTCCATTCTTACCGAAAAGCGTTGAAAAACCGAACTCATCGATAGTACTGAACAGTTTCTACCCATCTTGAAAAACGATGGTGACCTTCATAACAACTATCGAATCTTGCCATTTTTATTTCCACAATTTTGTTCCTATCTTGCAATTTATATAGTTTTATCATTGACATTAAGTTTAAGAGCAAAGATTAAGTGTTTCATGCACAAGCCTATTTTCCAATCTTTCTATTAACATAATGTTTTTGTTGTTGCTGAAAAGACGCAACTCAGTTTCTTGGTATGTCAAACATAAACCACAAGAAATTGAACAGGCCGCAATTTTTATTCGACTGCATGACAATAGCCAAACGATATTACCGATCGGATCGATGAATCGAAAGCTATATTAGTATATATCGAAATGAACTGTATGATATTGTTTGCATCGAAAGAATTCAATATTTTTCATTATTCAAAAAAAAAAAAAATCCTTTCCTATGTGATTCTTCTTAATATCACCGAATGATTTAATACAGCTCAATACAACAAAATTAATTAGTTTATATTTCGGTTTATCAGTAACTGGTTAACTTGTGCTCACTTTATTCATGATATTTCATTTATTTCAATTGAAATTTTTTGCTAAAAATTTAGCACAAGTTGAAATAATTTTGGCAAACATTGAGCGTACTATATTTTCTGTTTCTTCTTGCTGAAGTGGTGTTTGTAAGTATCACTATGAATTATTTAGTGTATCGGCAGAGCTCAAAAGAAATATGGGAGTGGCGAAGAAATCTTCGAGTGGCTGGAACTAAAACAAAAAATCCTTTCCGACTCTCTTGAAAATGTGTTTTTTCTTGAGGTAGAGATCAATGCAAAGAAAGCAACTCACGATCTTTCTAGGTTTGATTTTCTGTGGCATTCGGGCTAAGCACTAGAACTACTTTTTTGTCGTCGCTCTGTTATATTCAAATGAATCAATCAATTTGAATTTTCCCACAGAGAAAGATAGAAAATTCGCATTCGAAGCAGCACCTGCCTTCCTAACTTTGTGCATCTTTTTCTCATTAACACTTACGAGCGTATTATCAAACTCGATACATTTCATATCCTGTTGTCGTGTTGAAATTGAAGACGGCGAATCACAAAATAGGGCAAGATTAGTCAACATTGGTAAATACTTCCTGTCTCCTCTGTTTTTAGAACTAAAGAGTTTTTAATTTAAAAATACCGTCAAAAGGAAAAACACGTTCGACAATCTAAACAAAACGAAAAGGAAATTTTGAAGTTCGTCTTTCGTTTATTGCCCCCGCAGTATCTCCTTTTATATTTCTAGATTATATTCTAAAAACGAACTTTTAGAGAAGACTGACTATTTACAATTTGCTGAAATGCTATTGAATTTGCACCAAACACCGACAAGTTAAAATCAATACTAACTAATTGTAACACATTTCAAATTCAAATTTCATTTTACGAGATTTTAATCTGTTAAGTCTACCGAGAATTGAAAAACTCCCGTGCTGATATTCAAAACAGTTCTTTGTTACATTTTGCAACTCAATCATACAGAGTATGTTATCGTTTGGCTGAAATGATGGGGTATTCTGGTGATAAAACGCGTTTCCTTTTGCGACAAAGAAATGTATTATTTCGTTGATTAGCTTTCTACAGCACTATATATTATTTAAGACCTGTCACTTCTGAATTGGGGCTACTCATTCTTCCGCTAAATTACAGCAACCTTTTAAAAACAAGTTTTAGAAAATATAAATAGCCTGATGTTTGTGTTTTTTCTTCTAGAGGGAGCAAGAGAAAATATTTTCAAATGGAACCTTCAAAGCATTTGATCCAAACACAAAGCCGGTGTAAAGATCGAAGTAGCGAAAGAAGACAGATAATGTTCATTAATAAGTGATGGCCGTAATAGCTTGGTATATATCTTGACCCTAAATCTTTTCATTTCTTATGAATTAATGTTCAAGATAAGAATAGATACTCTGCTCGCCGCAGTCGGCTTCATATCCGCAACAGGACCAATTTCGAAACATAAAAAGATATATATATTGGGAATAAAAATTTCGCTGTCATGTTATTTTGTTGAGTAATAGAAAAAGTGTTTTATATGGGAACAGCATATCGCTCATTTTACTGAACGAGAAGTTGGGAGTTTGTACTCCATTCTTTTGTGTCGTTACAATCGGATCAGTAAAACAAAGAAAGAAAATTAAATTCTCTAAACTCCAGGAACGGTAATTAAGTCATTAAGACTTCGATCACTTGTTTGGTAAACAGACTTCAGAGGCAAGACTATTTAAGATATCGGTTTGCTGTGATCATGAATGGCGAAGTTTTGCCGAAAGAACTTTTTTCCATAAAAAGAAATTTTGAAGGCTTCCAAAGCGAGAGGCATGTTATATTCCCTTCCGAATAACGCAATGGTTTCTAATATGCAGATAAGGAAGTCGAGATTGCTTTGATATTTCGAAATATATGCTAACAGAAATATCATTTGAAACCGAAGAAAAGATTTCTATGCGGAATTCATTTTGTTTAACATTCACGACTCACAGAAGAATCGAAATTCGATCTGCGGACTAAATGGCCGTACACGTGGCCACAGTGTATTCCATCGCGTTTTGGCTTTTGTTAAGAAGTTGTTCAAAGTTTGATTTGAAGATAGAGAACATACAGTAAGCATTCAGCTTGAGTGTATTCAGCTGTCAAGAGCTGCGAATTTCATGTTGAAACTCTAAATAGAACTTCATTCATTTGTTTATTTATTGACTTGGCCGAGCTGTGTCTAACACTCAACAGTAGAATCGGCCACCAGTTGACGAAGGACTTCAAGCGCAGGACCTCAACGTTTTTTGTCACTTTGAGAAAGTAGCACGAAATAGTTTGAGAAATGCTAAAGTAAAAGGCTATGCTTGGATTTGGGTTTTTTTTCTGGTCTATTATAGTGACCAGGTGTGACTTTCCCACGAAACTACAATCTTTGAAAGCAGCTGTGTAGATCTAAACAAACATTTATTGACGAAGAATGTATTAATCGAGCACTATAATAGTTTGTATCAAGGTTTCATTTGAAACATATTAGCATATCATTTCAAATCGTCGAATCAAACAAAAAGGTTTATGACTTAGACATTCTGAATGAATCAACCAAAAATGTATCTTTTCACTCAACGGAAACACAAAGTTTTTATGATGTCAGGCGTCGGCGAAAAACGATGCCCAACATTTTCATAAATCGAAGAGTGTGTATGTTTCCGACAAACAGTACTGCTGACATATTTTTTGCTCTCATAAATATATCTTATCGCATAGGAGTCTTTTGACAGGATAACAACCATAGAGAAACTATCGGGAGTAATCTCTTTTTTTTTTCTAAAAATCTGAAGCATAAATTTGAATTTTCGTCTTTGATGAGAACACCTATTTTGCCTTGTGTTATAGAACTCTGTATCGAAGACATACTGAAAATTGCGAAAAACCCGAACAAATATTTAAGTAACACCTTGGAATTTATTTTGATGAAAACTAGTTCACTAAAATATAATTAACTTATCGTGAATCGCGCACAATCCTCAGTATTCATTTGAATTCTTAATTTGTTTGGCAGAACCATGCCGAGAACGAAATTTATTAACCTTTTCGAAAAGCAAACTTAGTGATGAAACTTCTTTTCTTCTTTCAATTTAGACGAAAATCTCTTCCAAGATGAACAAAATAACTGCTTGTTTTTAACGTTTGAATATTTTTTACTTTGCAGATCGATGTACGTTTTGAGGACAGCCTGTTAGTCTGTCACTAATGAACGTTAATTTTAAGCTAATTTTCGTCAACTTTTTCTTTTTCTGTTCTAACACAAGTCACATACACAGATTTCCGTAATAATTCATACATAGGTGTTATATTTTATCTAGTTTTAATTAATTTTTTTTTTCAAAATAGACGTAATTATATCCGGAAACCAGAAACCAATTAATTTACTATTTTGCGGGAGGTAATATCCCCGAGTAAGCCATTGCTTTTGAATCACAAAGGAAAAACTAACTTAGCAATATTTCTCACATATTAAGAAATACTTGTTTGTCAGTAAAGCGATTTATGTTAACAAAAATATAGCATTTAAAGGGGAAAAGTATTAACCAGGTTTTTCTTTCAGTAAAATTTATCTTCTATAAGTCAAACTTAGTGAGAACGGTGAAAAAGAACTCGGACAAATACGCGTCTTCATTCAAGGCAATATCATTTACCCCAGCAAAAGAACAGAAAAACAAGATAAGAGCTTTATAAATACAGTCACCTTTGCCCTGACTATGAATGGCATAATTTGTATATGGTGCATTATAATGTCTTTTTCACAACGTCTCAGCAAGAAGTCAATGGTTAAGTTAAACACAAGATGTCCCGTTTCCTTGCGACACTAAAGATCGACTAGACTTGCCAGTTTAAACAACCGTACTTCGAGAAACTTCACAACGAAGTCTTGTTATTGCATTTAGGTTTTTTTGCCGCAGGAGCAATTTAAAAGTGGAATTTAAATATTTAAGGCATAAGACAAAGGTAAGGGATAAACAAGAAATATGATAAATACAAAAACTGACGAAATGCGATACATATTTTATGACCGTTTCGTCTCGCCTATCCGGTTTTTAAGGTTTACAAAAAAGCTGTTATGGAGGGGAAAATTGAAACCGAAAGATGAACGTATATTTTAGAAAAGATCTTTGGGGAAAAGTCTGTTCAAATATAAGGCCTGGCGGTTCTGAACTGAGAGCGGAAAGTAATCATCCAGAGAGAAAATTGGCTTGAAGGGAGATAAACTCGGTGTTATTATTAATGTTGGTGCTAGTTACAACCTCCAAAGCAAGGTAAGACTCCAACACGTTTGATTTTGTCCCAAACTGTTCCTTAAACCAGTGGGTTTTTGCCGAAAGTCAGTAAATTCATTAAATATTCATTATTCGTGTCAATAAACAATAGAAGAAGTTAACACTTTGCTGAAAATAGATGGGGGGCGTTATGGATTGAACAAACACATATTTTTAGTTTAAAAAACACTAGAACGACCTGATGGTCTTTATTTTAGACGAACAAAATGTATTAGAAACATCAAACTATATTTTTTGCTGGAAAATCGTTCAGTTTAGCCAAAAAATTGCGCATGCGCAGTTAATAAAAGTGATATAGAGGGGATTTGCGGCTTTTTTTCGAAGCTTCTTAATTATCCCCCTCAAAAATATTTACCCAAGGTCTCAATGACCTACTTGTAGCAATAAAACACAAACTTTTAGCAAATTTTCGAGGTTTTATTTTTCAGAAAGGGCGTTTCATTGCAAAATTCTGCACAAATATAGCACGTTTCTGACGGTAGGCGATGGTTTTTGTTAATTTTTTTTCATTTATTTGTTAAACGAGTTATTCTTCTAAGAATGTAAAACATAACATAAGTTAATTTCTACACGACGTGCTCTTGTAAGGAAACTTCAACGTGTTATCTCTGTTAATGAGTTTCAGCATGCTAGCTATTTTTGTGGTTGGCAAGTTAGTTTAAAAGCTTTTTAAAAGATACAGTCAATGTGTTGACATTATGCGAAAACAATACTTTTACTTCACCATCCTTAATTAATCTTTCCCACTCCATAAACACTTTTAGATAGAAATAATTTAATCCTGAAAGAATTCGAACGTTCTTGTGAAAGCATGTTAGCACACTGTTTTCGCTTTTTCGTCGTTTTTTGTTATTAAAGTAAGTGGCATTCCACAGTACCAATTTTCCAAAACATTTTATCGATTTGCTCTACCTTATTATACATTCATGATTTATTTTTTAGCTCAGAAACATCTGCTTACTCTATTTAAATCTCTACAAACAAAAGAAATATAATTCACTACACGGCGTGGCTAGTCCTTTCAAAGGAAGAGTGGAGTTGGGAGTTGGCGGTTTGTAAATGCTTCTTCTCGTAAAGGAGAAGTTTGCCGACACCACATCGAGCTTCCAGTTGAAGTAAGAATGGAGATTAACAAAAAATTAAACGGTTATTCCCGGTGACTCACTGGGATTTAAATTGCATGCTTACCGTGAATGAGGAAACAGGTTGACAATTGAAACAAAGATGTATAAGTTGGATGATTGATATCAGATAAGACTGTTCCAATTCAGTCAGTTGAACACACAACATCAAGGACAAACATACCAGTCTCATTCATCACTCAGGCTCCACAGGGAGAAAAACCACGAGCTGTTTAATAAAAAAATTGCTATTGATGTCACTACAGGTTGATTCCAATTGTGTAAATTATATGAGGAACGTGTGTTGGAAGAATACACGACCCATTTCCCATTAATTGCACTCCTCTCTAACACAACTCCTGGCAGCTGCGCCTTGTTTTTTGAACAATACTCTATTTGCAGCTGGAAGGGAAGCGAAATTTTAGTCCTAGCAACGAAAAGTTTCTGATTTATACAATGGAGTTCTGTGACACAAGCAATTAGTTGAGTTTTTATATGTTAATCCTGTATATGCCTGCATATAGCCAATATCAAAGAACGACTTGCCTCCTTTCATCCACTTCAAAGGCCTGACACGTTTGGGTCAAAACAAAAACAACACACCCATTACACAGACGCACCACGTACCAGTTATCCTTGTGTATTAAACAGTAAATTAAGCAGCATCTCGGCACAACATCACGGCATGCTGGCTCTGAAGCTGTGTTCCTTGTTAATGTCCTCTGTCGCAACCCGTGCCACCGCCGCGAGGCACGTGTGCGAACCTATCCCAGCACAGGACAGTCTGCTCACGTGTAGAGCAGTGAATGTCCATTAAAAGAAGCTGTACAGTCGTCTAGTCTATGATGAAACATTGGTAGCAGCCCCAAGCATGCACCCCAACCTTAGAACACGACTATTTTCGACAACAATTCATAGATGTGCAAATAGGACCCACGTGGACAGATTTGCAACAATCGATAAGGGGCAAAATTTATGGGTTTTTTCCCTTTCCCCACGTTTCCACTTAGGAGACTCGGACATAAAGAAAGATATGATGCAAGTGGTGCCAATATGTCTGTTTGCAAATGACACTGCTTGGTTGGTTAGCTTGCCACCTCACGAAGACATAAACATAGCATGCAGATTTTGAGATTTCCAACGTTAGACAATCATCTTTGCTGGTGGAACATTGTAGCAGTAATCTCAAACAAAAACTGGACATTAACACCATACTTCAAGCTCTAAAAAGTTATAGTTTTTATGGGTAATCTATGGAGTTTGTTTGTTTGAAATATTTTACACTACATTCTGCTTTTGATTAATTAATATTGCATTTGCCTTCAGTTTCACAGCCAGATATTACGATAAACAGAACCACTACAATGCCCCCCCTGTGCATTCTATATTACCCCATTGTCTTATGCTGTGAAGGGTATTCACCAACTGAATGCATTAAGTGACTTGGCTCATCCACACCTCCTTTCTACTTTGTCGTAAATGGCTGCGATCAAAGACCGACCACTAGTATAAACAATCACCATTTGATCTCGCGATTTCACACTTTATTAAAGGACGTTTTCAAAGAAGCATTGATTGCCATGTCTCTTCGCATCAATTTCAGAGCTCGTTTGTACAAAACTATTTACAATGGCCAAACTTATTTGCGACTTCTTTTCACCACCGCTGTTAAAGTATTACTCTTTTTATAACAATAACATCTGCGGAGATTAATAGACGAAAGTTAATTTACAGCACCAAGCGCAAAACATCTTTATTTTTTTTACAGCAAAATGTTCAAAAAATGTTCAGCGTTGCTTCCTTCTTGGTTATCTAAAAATAATCCTATCTCTGTTAAAATACAATTAATATTCCAGTTTAACTTCAGGTTCTTATGTACAAATAGACCACAGGAAAAACCTCAGAAAGTCGCTGTACAGTAGCCAATGGTTTTTACTCTGGGGTCCTCGGGCGTCCAGATTTTTGCTGTCATTGTTGAAGAATTGACTTTCTGCTTCTTGGAATCAGTCCATGAGAGCGAGTGACCAGTAAGTGGCGGGAGTCCGTACTCAGTTTGTGTACCTGTTTTGAATAGAAAAACAACAAATGAGCAAAGGTAGCACGTTGTATTCGTGAATAAACAAGACAGGTTGTACTTTACAAATAGAAGTTACAAGCTTCCCCAGTAATGACAAGTAAAAGAGGGGAAGTTTCTTTTCGTTCACCTGCAACATCAAATTTCTTTTCTTTTCTATTAAAGACCTTGAAAATGCTAGCCTTTTGCCAAAACGTCAATTTAATATTTATTAACAGGAACAAAATCCTTTCCTTGATAAGGGAGTTCACAATTAACCGGATATAAAAAATAAACTTTCTTACCAAAACCTCGGTGGCAAATCATAACTTTTCTTGGTTGATCGGAACAAGATGGCTGCAACGCCTGATTGTGACTTATGTCCGAGTGAATCATCTCCGTCAGAAAACCAATATAGCCAATAGCAAGACGAAGAGTATCAACTTTTGACAGTCTTTTTTCATAAGGAAGGGTGGGTATGTGATGCCTTAGTCCTTCAAACGCTTCGTTGATGCTCTGCATCCTTTTTCGCTCCCTCATGTTAGCTGCATGTCTAGCAGCTAGTTGTTGTGTCGCAGATTTCTTTCTCCTTTTCCGTCGCAAAGCATTTTTATCGTCTTCTCTGTCCGTACAGTATGAGTATTGAGAAGAAATTGTACTATCATCATCATCATCATGATCATCAAAAAGAGATCTTTTTAAGCTTTCCATTTCCACAATTAACTTGGGGAATTCTCGGCCGGGAATCAGGTAAAACCGCCAAATCAACTGGCACGCGTTTATTAAGCTCAGCATTTATAGCCACTTTCCCGTGTCGTTTCTGCCAATCAGATCACAGAATTACAAAGCAATTATTTGACATGCGTCTTATCTGCATGTCATTGTTCTTTGGTTTCCCACTGACTTTCACGAAGTGACGATCGTAGTCTTAATAAAACTACATCAAAAGAAACAATGGGAAATAATCACTAAAACAGACGGAGTAGCATTTAAGAACATCAGAACTTTAGCCTTCAAGAAACAACTTCAATCCTAGATCAAAAGGTCGCAGCTGAAATTACAGTTTAGTTCTGTAAACTGCAAACTTCAACATTTTCATTTGACATCTCATCGACACGCTGTCAGAAAAGAAAAACTAAACCGATTTTCAACTTGAAAACTAACTTGTCACGTATTAAGATTTTAATGGTTAACTGATCGTTCGTTAAGTGAACAATAATTAGGAAATGTGGACAAAGTATTATTATGCAAAATGAAGCAGAACCAAACAATATTCTTCGACACTCAAAACAAAAAATCGTTGCATTTAAGGTTTCTGCAAAGAGTACAATGAGTTCACGTTTTAGAAACAATTAAAACAAAATACAACTCATTTCGGAGGCAACCGTCAGAGCGGAGAAACTGTTCTTGTCTTCGCCCGAAGAAAATAATTGCCTAGGAGCTCGCGGGACTAAATAGAGATTGTATTTAAAACTTGAAACTCAAATATAGCTCTTGTTATTTGTTTCATTGTACAATGATTTTGTTTTGATTGTTTTGCTTGGTAACATTAGGAAAAGTAAATTTCCGACTTTCAAAAAATTGCCTGATAGCACGAGAGAACACAAATGTTGAAAAATTTGTTACTATTACAGCTATAAACACGATTTGTGTGAAGGGAAAGTTCTTTATATTTAGTAATACGTTTGTTGTTAGGAAAGAGTAATCTGCTAAACTGCCTGCAGATACATATTTCTTGCATTTAGAAAAGATGTTTAATATGGCTGTTTTGAAAGTGATACCAATAGCCCTGGTCAAAGGACAGATGTCGGGGGAAATGAACGCTGCTATCTTGAAGAAGTCGCTAGGAAGAAAAGACCAACGTTTAAAATGTAAACAAAATACAAAGAATAGCAAATAGGCGAGGATTAGTTCATTGTCAGATATATAGTAACAAGTGGCGCAGAACAAGAGCTCACTAAATTAAAACTATCTTTTCAAGTGCAATTTATATCAAACTGATTTTAATCAATTCTGAATTGAAAGTCGATGGACCCCCGCGCTGTCCTCTTTAAATTAGAAACAAAAACAAGAAGAAATATGTTATAAGATCAGATGTGAATGAGTCCACTGTTTACCTACTAAATCTGCGATTGTGCGTTTATTTAAATATAATCATAGAAGATAGTTTTCGCGCCTACAGTTGACAGATTAAATTAGAATCAATTCATCGAGATTACCAATGCAGACTAACTTTGCCTACCATGATGAAAACTAAACCCGTGGAAAGTCTGTGGTATGTGACGTCTGCCCATTCAATTCAAGTAGCACCGGCGGTTAAAGTTTCTGTGACAGATGGTTCGAGTATAAATCTGCTGTCAAGAGAAACGCATAACTGCAACATACATTAGTTATTACTAGTGCAAAAGCTAGCCGAACTGTGGAAGAGCATGGATGAACCAATCATTCTGTTAGGTAAAAATAATCTAAAGAGACAAGAGGTTAAGAAGTATCTTAGGCTTTTTCACTTTTGTACAGCGAGCAGAAAATGATCGAAATTTATGCTCATTGTTGTCACAATTATTAGACTTGAACAACAATCTAACTGTGGAAAGTACGCGCAATCTTGAGCGCAGCGAACTGAATATTGACAACAACGCCTGAATTTAAATAACTTTGATTATACCATTATCCTGCTTTTCTTCATGTTTTTCATAATAAACTACACTGTCTTTTTGACAATTTTATTTCAAAATTTTATTGACTGCAGCATACATCAGTCACTGAACTAAACTAAGTTGTTAAACTGAACTAAATATTAAATAATAATAAAATATTAAAATGCATTTAAATTTAGAAAAAAGCGACACTTAATTACAAATTATCCAAAAGGAGGTGGGAAAAATACAAACTTTGGTAGCAAACTTGTCAATTGCTTTGCAGATTTTCCCCAAAGTCTACATTTGATAGTTCTGAAAACGTATCATAAATGTCTCGATTACATCAATATTGACCGTTATCTGAAGAAAATAGACGTTTACTATACGAGCGTAATAGGTTTAAAAGAAACATCAAAACATAGTGGAAAGGGGATGCAATCAAGTATATACCCCAACACTGTGGCCTCAGTTAATTTATTTGAGTTATTAAAGCCTGTATGTATTAGCTGCAAATTGATGATGCCAGTTTCCTGATTTAAGACTGTTAACACTGATAATGAAAATCAGCCTTTTTTATAAATTTTGAGTTTTCTAAAACGAATTGAAGTATACAATATCAGATGAGTAAACGGGAATCAAGCGACGTTCTGAATATCTTGTCTCTGACGAATATGTAAAATAGGAAGAAAAACGAATTATTTAAATTTCTATGAACAGGTAGAAAGGAAAATTTCTTCACAACGACAAGCAGTTTGCAGTTATGTAAAATCTAACGCCCAAAAAGCTGTTAGGTAGTGTTGCAAATTTTTAAAATTGGTTTGCACACCTCTAAATCGATGTTGCAGTTCGCTGCAATCAAAATCAATTGCCGAACTAGTTAAAACACTCTACAGCAAAGATGCTCCCATCCCTTCTCATCAAAAGAAGTTATCAGTTAGCACTTGAGTCTTATTTAAACAAAATATTTATATGAACTGTTTGCAGAGACAAACACACTTTGAAAGTCTGGCAAGTTATTTCGTTAAAACAGACGAACAAAAGTATTGTGTTCATTTCCGATGTATAGTTTGGAGTAGCAGTTTATTGGTTGCGAGTAAAATGACAGATGTTGAGTGCACGAAACTTCATTAATGTTTTTGAAAAGACCGGAAATTTCAATTATGTTCTATGCGGCATTAGGTATACATTCTAATAAATTCTAAATTATTTCTTTTTTCAGTAATTAAAGTATTCTTCTTTTTTTCGGTTATTATCTCTTCAGTTGATGCCAAGAAGGTACATTTTAATGGCCAATAATTCGTTTGCTGGTTAGGTAGAATTTATTTAACACCGAAAGGCCGTACAACCGAACGTGCGATGAAGCCGGGTACTCAAACGATACACCGATGTTAATAAAAGGCTTAACTTATGAATAACAAATATATTGATTTAAGTCATTGCTTCCCAAAAGAAAAAGAATAATAGGGATATAACTTCAGTAATAAATAACTAAATAAATACTGAAAATCATACACTGGTATGGCTCTAACTGTTGACAGGAAGATATATCATTTAGAAACTAGACGACCTGAAGACAAGACAGGCCACCTAAGTCAAAAGTGCCAAATACATTAACAAAGCATTTTGATATAAGTATTTTTTACCTGAAATAGTTGTCATAATCGACGATCGCTCCGAACGTAGACAGTGTAAGATAATTTGAACTCATTGTTTAAAGGAAGTTTTCCCAGTTCTATTCATGCAAAATTTTTAAGTACGTGATTATGGAATTTTAGGTCTTTTGGCAAAACTGCAACGCGTTAAGAGTGATTTGAACGCAGAAACACCAAATAAAAGTACCCGAGGGAGAAAAGGTATTCTATAAATAGATTGATTACGAAACTTGCCTGAGTATAAGTTCCTGCGAGATTCGATACTTTGGCATTAATTGCTCTGGAAGGGATGGCGAAGCCCTTGGGGGCTGGGAACGAAAGCGATGAGACTTTCACTATATAATTATGTACTAGACAATGAAACGTTCGTTGAGACTGGAGGGCTTCCCAAGGGAGCAGGTAGAATTTTGGGTTCCAATGACTTCATGCAGTGTTAATATATTGCAATTGTTTTCGTTTAAGTAAAAGGAGTTTGCAGTCGTAAGCCATATTGAAAAACCTAAAAGAAATGGACTCCAAGCAAAGTTTTCTTTCGGCCTCACTTCCTGACGTGGTTAGTACTGAGTGATAATAATCTAGAAATACTTTGAATTATTGAGAAACTAAAGAGACTTCGACAACGCTCTATTCCATTTTATTGTGATCTATCGTGGGAATAATACCCCGGGCGATTTTTATAGTTCACCCCTTGCCGAGCTAGGCCAATTCTCAAAACAAATTTAACAAAACGCTACCTCGCTGTAACAGGTAATCCTTTTATTGGAGGAAATACAAGCAATCAGAAATCTGTCAAGTCATGAAAGAAAAGTCTTGAAAACAAATTGTTGGCGACTTTCTCAGGAGAAAATTTGAACAAAATATGGCAATGCTGGTAAAAACACATCAACAACGCCACATACAGCAGAACAGTAAATCGTAGTTAAACTAAAAGGCGCACTATTTTGCATTTTAGCATATAGCATGCTTTATGTGAACGGAAAACTGATCGTACGTAAATAACTGTATGACAAAACGTGCTCTCTGGCTCTTTCCTATTTACACTTCTTTACAGTTCATGTTAAACTCTCCAAACCACTGAATTTCGATACAAAGTAAAAACACCAATTTTATAGCTTCAGTTCACTGAACTGTAAGTAATGGCGAATGTGTGCTTAGTATTTGTTTGTAGTGAAAGACAAAAAAAACTTAGTCGTAAAAGTATAAAATTTACACTTTACATTTATTATGATAACATTTGCATCAATTTTTTATAGTTGCAAAACAACGCTGTTTGAATTGTTTAAATTTTTTTCAAGTGAGTGAATCACTGACGCCGTCCACGGTTCGATTGGAAATAAAACTTAGACAATACCAACAGCAATAGCCATTAGTTTCGTATATAAAATCCGTCGATGAACAGATAGACGCTAACAGGTCAGGGCCGTGGAAAACTTGGGAAAACTGGGGGGGCACCGCCAAGGGCCGAAGGTCGGTGAGCCTTTTAGAGGGGTCCGGGGGCATGCTCGCCCGGGAAGTTTTGAAAATTAGTTTGTCTAAAAACGTGTTTCCTGGGTTTTGAACGCCATTTGAAACAAAGTCAGAGTGTCTAATACTAGTAGAATATGATAGGTTTTTGGAGCAATTTTCCGAGCTTGATACATTTAAAACATTTGCTGGGGAAACCCCTCCGGCCCTACCCCTTGCTACGGCCCTGCAGGTAACGTCCTTTCGATGCCGAAGTTAACTAATACTTGCAGAATCCTTGCAGAAATACATCTTATTAAGATTAAGGAGAAAATTAATTATTTCCCTCACGATCTGGCTTGGATTTAAATCGAAGGTACCGAGCGTACAATTTTGGTTAACCGTGAAGTTATATCCGAAGACAACAGCTTTTCAGGTTTAGAAACGATGTTCAAAGACGTATTTGTGGGTATAGCGGAGCCCTATAAAATGCTTTAAACTGGCCACTAAACAGTTAAACAGAAGAAAAATGTGTCCATAAAGTAAAACTTAAAACTCGAAAATTGTTATCGAATAGCAAAAGCACCTTTAAAAATTTTCAAGTCCGTTATTTTTAACGACACTTTCTTTTGTAGAAGAACTAAAACGTTTGTAAGAATCTTCTTCAGTGTTATAATGATAAAAATTTATTCTAAAATTTTTTTATGTCTTTTGTTCAATATGTTTTTCTTATCTCCTGCCAAACGGCCCAACCAGTTGTCTTAAGCCAATTTGACGTTTAGAGAGACGCAGTGGCAGTAGCTTAATGTTGAAAAGTGAGAGTCGATGAGAGTACTCGAAAGCTGGCAGTCAAACGAGAGTAAGAGTTTGGATTCCCATCAACATTCATATACTCTGGTGCTCGTAGTGTAAACCACAACCTCACCTTGCTAGTCACAGCACACTACATCATACAATACCTCACTACACCGAACCACTCAACTTTATTAAACATAGCGTGGCTTAGCACAGTACAGTACATTGACAGTACAGCACAACACAACACAACACAGCACAACACAACACAACACAACACAACACAACACAACACAACACAACACAACACACACAACACAACACAACACAACACAACACAACACAACACAACACAACAAAACACATCACATCACATCACAACACAACACAACACAACACAACACAACACAACACAAACAAAACAACCGGCACAACATAACACAATCGACACAACACAGGACGTGACAACACGGTAGCATAGAACAGCATGCATAGCATGGCACAACACAGTTCAGCTCAGCTCAGCTCAGCTCAACACCACACCACACCACACCATACCATACCATACCACACAACACAACACAACACAACACAAACGGTACAACACAAGACAGGACAACACAGCACAGCACAGCACAGCACAGTACTTCACTTCACTACCTCTCTAAATTACCGCCAGAATACACCGTATACAATACAAAATATCAATACATCTCAAATCGTAGCCAAAACAGTATCACATTTATCGAAACAAAACACAAATTTGCACTACAACCAAACAATGAATATGCCATAACATTAAACTTTGTATATACGGGTTCATGTCGATAGAATAAGATATCCAATAACTCAGCTCAACTTCCAGTTTTGATCAATAACAAGGCGAACTAACTCATGCAGTAATTGTAGAAGAATCTACTACTATACAATGGGGATGAAAAGGAAAACTGTCTTGAGCTCAAAAACATCTTAATCATACAGCTCTGATCTCAATAACTGTACGAAACAAAGAAATAACTTTAAACAACAATTTACTTTCAGTTACTGTATTCGAGCAAATATCTCCTTCTGGTCTGAAATAATAGTTTCCCTTTGTAAATTAGAGGGGATAATGGTCTTTAGTTACAGCTAATCAAGAAGGTAAATGAATGAAACATATTTGTTTTCCATGATCAGTTCGCCTTTCGATGGGAACTTTCCCAGCAAGGTTGGGTAGCAGCTGATTGTGGTAATAATTTCACTCTCATTCAACGTCGAATGCATCACACGGTTTTCATAGCGATAAACAATTCAACGTGACGTGTTAATCCATGGAAGCAAAATAATATACTAACTCAAAAGCAGAAACGCACCATTTTCTGACTTGATCTAGAACTGAACCGAATTTTGTAACCTGGAGGTAAGAAAGACGTATTTTCGTAGACATTCTTTGTAGATTTTCCCTAAACTTTTGGAATCTTGCTAATCTAGTGCCATAATTTAGTTCAGTACTTAGTTCTTTCTGTTTGATCACTTCATTTGAGCCAATCCATAACGTGTACAATACACTTGCTCTCTACAGAACAAAGCACATATAGAACTAAAGTGATTCAATTGATGATACTGATTATGAAGCACTAAAGTTAGTGAACCAGATTTTAAAACATTAATTCATTAGTGAATAATGTTTCACGATAAGGTTATGTAGATAAATTTGCACTAGTTTAGGAGTCCGTTCCGTTCCGTGTTCTGGGTTAATTGACCACTTGTCCTATTTCAAATTAAACCCTCAATTGACACACGTGCTGGTAAACCGTTAACTAGCGGTGATATAATTTGACCTTTGTGTAGCAAAATATTTGTTTAACATAGCTTTACAGTGCAGCACTCCACCTTTTATAACAAGGGTAATGTGAGTATTAGCATGAGAATGTTTAAAAAACAAAAAGCAACTCTTTACCACGTGTCCTGTGTACATGTTGATTTCTCATTCAAAGAGACAAAAGGGCCCTTCGTTTGACATCGATTAGGCGATATTTTAAAGAGCAAAGCTAAGCCACTTTTCGTAAGTGTTTCTGCCGAAGTAGTGTACATCTTTAATTCTTATGTCTTTTTCATAAGGACAGATTGGAGAGTTGTTGGTTTGTCATAGCGTGGTTCACAAAAAAACCAGCCGATTACGGTACACAAATACTTTTCGAAGCTACATAACTATAGTAACTATTTTGCGACGATTCTTTTCTTGTAACCGGCTAGGTCCTGACATTAAGCCAGCGAAAGTATAACTTACGACTGTTCTTAGAACTGTTATTATGAGTCGAATTACTTCAATTTGCCAGGACTGTCATGTATTTGTGTTGTGTAGACTTGACTCTTTCTGACTAGATTCTATACTGTTCAGAAACTCCGGAAATTTGGCTGAACTTGTAGGGTGTTTTCCTGTTAGATACGAAGTAAATAAATGAAAGTTTTTTTCTTATCAGAACTTTTTGCTGTACTTACTTAGTAGCTAGAGTATTGCCTAGTTCACGAAAAACTTTGAAGATTTTCTCCAAACTTAACAGATTTATGTATTAGGACTGAAAATTTATTTGAAAATAAAATTCGCATCACGGTGTTTTTTATACGCATCGTGCTCTGCACTGCTGGTAACAACCATAGGTTTATAAAAAGCAAAGTGTTTAGAAACAAAATTGTATTGATAGGCAAAGAATGTCCTTCCGTGCCGTAAAAGTTTTCATGTGTAAGTTCTCATTTCACTGCACCTCATCAAGATGCCAAACCCTTTGTAAAGTGCTATTTTAACAAAAACAACAATACAGAATAGAATAGAACCAAAAGTGTGCTCTTTGGACATGGAACCCGGCTTTGCGCGTGTTTCGTTGCCATTCTCTGTTTTTCATTACATAAATCAGTGTGTAGTTATACGCCAGTAAACAATATACAAAAGCCAAATGAGCTTAATTCAAGTTCTGTTTTGAAGTAATTGAGAGAATGATGGTGTTAAAGAGATAAAATTAAACCAGATTTACAAGTGTTAAGTTTACTGGGCTCAGTAATTTGCACTGCACTGATATTGCATCCTAAATGCAAAAGAAGCGATAACCGCAAAACGCTCTTCGACCTTAAGTGCTTAAACGTTCGCCTTTCTCAACCTAATTTCACAAAACAATAGCCATTGTTCCAAGACTTGTAATAACGAAAAGATAACAAGGAACTTTTGTTTCTTCGGGATGGAAAACTGCTTCCAGTTTATCAAAACTATATTAAGTTCATCAAAACAATGTTAGGCAAATCTTGTGCAGATTTTACGAAAAAGACTGTAAAGAAATAACTCAATCTTGTGACCGGCTTATAAATTGGCTTACCAGTGATAAATTCTACCATGCAACACAACAATTTGCATTAGCTGTTTATTTAAAAGAGAAATTGAACACACTAGTAACTACTAAACTGAAATGTCATTTTTTATTTCTAATAAAAGCATCATTTTGACAAATTTCCACAGCAACTTATTTAACAAAAACAGCCGTTATTAAACCAGAATAGTTTTTACAAAAACCCATGCATATAGTGGCCAATAAGCAAAAGTTTAAGTTATTCAAACTTTTGTTTTTAGAAAAGTTAATTCAGTTTTGCCACAACAGCGTTATCTCGATCTAGAAAATGCATTCCACTAACTTTTGGTCAAGATATCGTATAAAAGAAGGTAAAGAAGGCTCATAAGAGCATTAGAGGTGGCCATTGTTCACGTATAAACGCTTTCTTAAAGCATATTTAATCATGTACAATCGTAGCTTACACCATGAAGCAACTGTTTTCGTTTATCTATTCCTTTACAGCTGAAAGGCTTACGTAGAAAATGACGCTCACAAGTATTGAAAGTAATGGTTTTCCAAACTGTGTTTGGGTCAGGGATTAATGACCAACCAGCGCACAATTTGTCAAGCGTCAAAACATCATATACTATCTTTTAGTTTCTGACAAAATTTGACAAAAAAGCTTGCTTGATTGCTTGAGCTTTGCGTGGTGATAGTGCATAATGGGTTGTGGAAGTGCAACTAAATTGCATCACTAAAATATATTCGAACATAAATTGCTGTTGAAAAACAAACTTATGAGGCGAAAGTTAAGCATTTGCAAACACGTATCTTGCGAGGTACTGGAATTTATGATGTTTCAAAATTGACGCTTAGGCAATCGATAAAGTTTCTCGGATACTTCTCTGATTGTGCTTGCAGAAATTTTGTAAAGTACGGCTCCGGTGAAACTGAATTATACACAGCGGTTTCACCAACAATTAACTGATCGAAATGACAAAGCCTTAAATCTCCAAACTATTAGTTCTTTCAAAAATGTATTTTTTTTGAAAGACCATTGAAAAACAAACCCGTTTACTAACTTGGAACTAAGCTGAAAAGCAGATTGTTTTCTCTTTTCCAGTTCCTATCGAATGGCGAACTGACTCAAAGGAAGCCAAGGTCTTTCAATTAATGAAAAATAGGATGACAAGTGTTTCGCATACTGTCGATACCGGAATATATAGTTAAAACTTTGGACAAAAAATAATAAAATAGCCCTTACTGAACCAGATCAGTTCTTGGTATGCAAAATATCATCCAACAGTTTCCCGTTCTTTATTTACTGAGTTATAAAATTATTTATATTTTTCAGACGAATAATTTTCTGCTATAGGTGCAAGTATAGTGAACACTATATATTTTTGTTAGACTTTTTAAAGTCCCAGTGTACTTCGTCCATCGTATTTTTCTTCTAGGTTGTGTCGGTTATGTGAACAAACATGATTGGCAGCCAATAGTGCAATATTGATGATCTTCTGATCTTTGTTATGATATGGCATGATATGACACGATAGAGTCGGGGGAAGAGAAACCGTTTCACTTTAAATATTCATGATTCATTTACAAATGTTCTCCATGATTCATTCTATAGTAAATCAACCTATTCATGATTCATTGGCCGTTCCTTGTGTTTATGTTTCCTTACGTTTAAAGGCAAAAACTCATGATTCCTATACTGATTTTTCGTTTTGATTCATAATTCGGCTTCCTCTTCCGAGAAGATATATTCGCGTTATACAATCAAGTTACAATTATCAAAAGTTTTGATATCTGATCACGTGTATGTTGAAATAACATAGATACATATACATTCGTGATATTCTAAAGAAACTGATTAGTATAACAGAACCGATATTGTGAAATGCCTGTCAAGCTTGCGCGGTTTTGGCAGTGCCCGCGCAATCAGAAGTCAAGAGGGAATACCCGTTATTGCGATGATTAATTCCAGCACCCTAAGACAAAGAATTTAGACGACTGATACTGCATGAGTGTATTCATAAAAATATGCAGCAGCTGTAATTTGGCGAAACGATTTATCTACAAACAAGTCAATAAAGTTGTCTTCTATTATGAAATTAATGTAATTTAGATAATCAAATATTTGAGGCGGCTAAGCCACAACACTTTTATTACTTTAGTGAATTGTTTTATTATACTGAGTTAGAGTACTATAATAACTAGATTACTAGACAGGAACTTTGATTTTGCAGTACAATAGAAAACACGCCTCCGTGCCGCTTCCAAACCAAATTAATTAAAAGAAAACTTTTTCACTCAAACTGTGGGTTGCAAAATTACATTTTTACACTTTGCAAAGCAAGTACGCAAACATCGGATATAATACCAACATACAAACATGTGTACAGCGACACATTTCTACAACAAATTCAAAGAGACTAATAAAATATCGAAATTACCCAAAAGTTCACTCTACGAGGAATGAGACATGTGTGCTTTTCGATGAGATTAATTTCTATACGTTTGTGAATTTCAAACTTTCAAAATTTCTCTTAACAAACGCTAAAAGGAATAGGGAAAGATTACAAAGATGGAGAGAGTTGTGTGTGTATTAACAAAATCTGGTGACTTCTTCTGTTTCTTATGAAAGGAATATTGATGAGCCAGTTATCAGTTACGCAGCATTTGAGTTGGAAATTGGTCGAAACCGGCTTACGTTAAATTGCGCATATGATAGGGAAATACAGGCCGGTAGTCAATTTGTACGTTTTAATAGCTCAAATTCGTTAATTCCCCATAGCGTATAGCATTGTTTAATTTCCCTCGCAACTTCACTTCGAGTGTCTTAAAAGTCAAGTTGTACAGAGAAATTATCTTTTTGCGCAACAAAATGCTGTGTCTGTTCTGAAGAAAAAGTATCAATTTATTTCAAAGACTGAAATTTTCCAAACACAAGGCTTGTTGCCTTTTTTCCCATGGCGGGAATTCGGTGCGTACAAACGTGAATGCTCTCAAACGCACAACAAACGCGGTAAGCGATATGTCGTACTATCCTGTGAGTAATAGCTAAATGCCACATGCTCTCAAAATACGAAGACTTACTAATTTTCTTAAAACATTTTAACGCAATTTTGTTTTGTTCCAGATTGTCTCGCAAAATCATTTCAGTCATACCCGGCACATCAGTGATTCGGCAAACCTACCACACTTATGAATAATGACCCGCTTTGCACCAACAAACTTAAACTTTCCCACTTTTTCTCAGCTTGCCTACTTTCTCTTCAGTTCCTTTAACAAAAATTGTCAAAACTGATCACTCGGTCTAAGAGAGTCAGTGTAAGTTACAAACCTTGTATTACACATTATCGTAAGATCCTTCCAGACTTCTTTATGTTCGTAAGAGGTTTTGGAGGGCAATGTGAAGCAGCTTGTGTTGACACCCAAAACGTCTCTTTTGTTTTTGGCTTCTATTGCGCTGGCTATTGTATTTTACCCAATTAAAAAGGAGTCTTCGCAAAGTGCTACACAATCCTGTTTGAGTAAAATGAAAAATAAAAAAGAGGTTTTGAAATGAATTAACAATTCACCTAGTTATACGCATGGAAAACGTCGCCTCAATGTAGGTTCCCGGGCAACGACCCTTCAACCCCTCTCCTAAACCTAAACCTTAACATAACCTCAACCTTGACTCTAACTCTACCTTAAGGAGGGGTGGGTAGTTGCCTGGAAACCTACAATGATATAAAAAAATCGGGATTTTAGATTTTTTTGTAACCAGATATTTGTAACGTAGAACCTTCAAGGCGTAAGAAGCCACTATTTTAGTTAAATGTTATAGGTCTATGTTTGGACCTAGGCGTTTGTTCTGTGTAACCTATTTCTCCTTTTTAAAGAAATTTCTAGTGTTTTATCATTATTTCATTTTTGTTAGTATTAGTATAAGCATTAGCATTAGCAGTAGTAACAGTAGTAGTAATAGTAGTAGTAGTAGTAGTAGTAATAGTAGTAGTAGCAGTAGTAGTAATATTATATTAGTATCAGTAATAGTAGTAGAACAGTAGTAATAGTAGTAGTAATCAGGGTTAGTGCTGACCATCAGCTACAAAATTCAAGGAGTATTCAAGGAGTATTCAAGGAGCCAAATTTCATTT
>JAOBYE010718590.1:0-10684 GCA_025403585.1 Parazoanthus swiftii
GATAAAATATTTAGAGGCTAGACCATCATCATTTGCTAGTGAATGATTGAATATTTGAATAAACGAAAACGAGCGAAGGAACAAACGAATAAATGAATGAATGAAAGAAAGGAAGAAAGAAAGAACAAAAGAATGAATGAATGAAAGAAATTCCACAGACTAGCTCCACTTTATCACAATGTTCTGTAGTTCTCAAGATGTCCTGCTTCTTTACCTTTTAGCTTAACCTTTCTTTGTTCTCGCTATAACATGGAAAAGTGTTGAAACAAGAGGTTCTAACACATTTTTGTAATGGTTTAGAATCATTGACAATGTGCGAGGTGAGATAAACAAGCGACAGTGGATCATCTTTGATGGCGATGTTGACCCAGAATGGGTTGAGAACTTGAACAGTGTGCTGGATGACAACAAATTGCTGACACTACCCAATGGAGAACGACTTGGAATACCACCCAATGTAAGATATTTGTGTCTAGATTGATAAGCATTGTTCCTCTCTATTTTTGTTTGCACTAATTACAGTTGCTCTTGTAACTAGTTTTTGTTTTGTTATTTATCTAATGTTACGTTCTTAGCTGTAACTATTTAGTGTAATTGTGGGTTAGGTTCTTAATTTGAGGTTGGGTTGGGTAGATAAGCCAAGTAAGAGACACCTTGCCCTTTTCCCTGTTGCCCGCCGCTGGCTAACTTATAAGTAAATAATTGAATAAATAATTGAATAAACAAATGAATGGATGGATGGATGGATGGATGGATGGATGGATGGGTGAGTGAGTAAATATAACCGTCGATGGAAGACTAATGCTTGATGACTGTGTGGCAGGTACGCATTATGTTTGAGGTGCAGGATCTTCGATTTGCCACACTTGCTACTGTCAGCCGATGTGGCATGGTATGGTTCAGTGAGGACGTGCTGTCAACCGAGATGATCTTTGAGAACCATCTGTCTCGGATGCGCTCTGTTCCTCTTGAGGAGACTGAGGAGGACACTCGTCACCACAGGCAACCCACAGCCCCCGGAGAGGAAGCCTTGTCACCTACAATGCAGGTAGGCGCGTTTCACCATCCACATGTACTGTATTCGTACTTTGGGAGAGGGACACTAGGTTCACGAAAATCAATACCCAACGTTATCCCTCATTCTGGATTGTTTATGGTCGGGTCACAGCTATTTTCAAAAATGGTTGCCCAGAGTCATTCGTAAATACCCAGACAGAAAGCTAAAGGAAAGAAGAAGGTTCCTAATATAAATCTTGACAAGCAAATTAGTTTTCGTCTTGAAATACAATATTTTTGAGTACCAGCTAGTCATTGCCTTACCCAAACAGCATAAATGTGCACAAGTGGACAATAAACAAGAAGAACTTTTCTTTGAAGCAGCTGTATATCCCCTTCAATCCCAGGTCTGAAGTTTTGGAGAAGCTGAAATTGTTTTTCTTTATGTTTGACCATCTGTTTTTGCGATCTTTCCAGTTGCAGAAGGATTTTGTGGATATCATACAAGAGCACTTCTCCCCAGGTGGTCTGGTTGTCAAATGTCTAGAGTACGCTTTCAAGCAGGAGCACGTAATGGATTTTACACGCATGCGTGCACTGGAGTCTCTCTTCTCCATGATTCACCAGGGTGTCAGAAATGTCCTGATCTACAACCAACAGCATCCAGATTTCCCAATGACTGTAAGCACTAAATGCAAGAATAACTCGATAAACTAGAAGCAGATTTCAAAACCTACAAGAAAAATCTTGTGTCTATAAGAACTCTTTCAGCTTTTCGTGTTCTGTACATGTAATCCTTGTCACATTTCTAAGGGAAAATACTTTAATAATAATAATAATAATAATAATAATAATAATAATAATAACAACAACAACAACACTAATAATAAAGCAACAGAATTTTAGCGAGATCAAAGAATTAGGAAAATTTTCCATTTCTCTGAACATGAAAAAAGGTTGTGGAATACACTTTTAGGGATCATCTGCTCTCCTAGAACTTACCAGTTGTAGTTTCAAGTAATCTGCTGGGTTATCACTGATAACCATGGAAAGGAAAATTTGTTGGTGTGCACCATTAAAAAACAGTTGTTCTGCGGTGTTGACTATAATCTCATTTAAATCCTTTCAGCCCCGGGCTATTTATCACCATGTAACTTCTCCTTACAAAACTTTAACAAAATTAAATAACAGGTAATGAGAAATAAGGAACTGATCATGTAGAATAAGCTGCTGAAGTTGAAAAGCCAAATTCTCCCAAGCTGCTTGTATAGAAAGAATGGAGCTCAGTTGGGAGAATTTACCATCACGCCATTTGTCGCGTTTGGGGCTTAAAGGGTTAAATCGTCGTCTTATTTGTGTTTAGCGAGATGGTCTGGAGAGATATGTCCCACGGTATCTGGTGTTCAGCTTGCTGTGGTCATTTGCTGGTGATGGGAAGCTGAAGGTTAGAGAAGATCTAGGAAACTTCATTAGCAGAATCACCACAATTCCGCTGCCTCCAAGCTCAAGTTCCCCCATCATTGATTTCGAGGTGAGCCATTTTTCCTACTGTTCCTTTTATTCGTTTTCATCTAAACACTAATGTTGAGCTGCATGTTCAGTAAAGCAGTTCCTTTAAAACTATTATGATTTCGGTATCAAATGTTTTACTTTAAAGTTTTCTGTCGATACGATGATTCGTTTTGGAGTTACATCATTTTTAACCCTGTAACAGTCTGACTCAGCGTATTTGGCTAAATGTAATGAAAATCGATATTTTTGGTAAAATTAAAGTTTTTCAAGGTCATAAACCTTTAAAGCGATTTGATATGTGTTTGGAAATTAATTCAGACGTTTTGATTGGAAAAAAACATTTGTAACATACGTTTTTGGTCGCTATGCTGTTGCACCAATTTGCTACGCCGTTATGTCTACCACACACTTAAATAGTTTCAGTAAATATTTGGATATTATTTGCCCCATAGCTCGGTTTACTCCATTGCTAAAAAAACTTTAGTTATTCGTATATTGTACCTGCTCAATAGCGAACACCAAGATATTGTTCAAATATCAGCAGGCTTTTGTGTTTAAACCGACTCTACAAGTAGACACTTGATCAGTAGAAGTAATAGTGCCTCTGAATGCTGTTATACAGGTTACACTGCAAGGGGAGTGGGTGCTGTGGCGCTCTAAGGTGCCCCAGATCGAGGTGGAGACACACAAGGTGGCCTCTCCTGATGTCGTTGTCCCGACAGTTGACACTGTGCGGCACGAGGCCCTCCTGAACACCTGGCTGGCTGAGCACAAACCACTGGTGTTGTGTGGCCCCCCTGGTAGTGGCAAGACCATGACACTGTTCAGTGCTCTACGTTCCCTCCCTGATATGGAGGTAGGTAAACTCTTGGCAATCTTTCTTGCGCGATGATTTAATGGGTTAAGTTCCTTCAATAACTATCTTCTTAAACAGTGTTGACTAATATGTATTCAAAATATACATGTGAGATACTGTTTCATTCGGAATTTTAACTTGTACTTAAGTGTTTAAATATATGACTAGTATGTCAAAATTCCTCTGGCAAGTACTTTTTTGGTACACATTCTGTGTGTATAAGTTATCTGTTTACAGCTATCGAAAGTGACACGCAAAGTTTTGAGATTTATTGGAGCATTTTATAGACGGTAGCAAGTCGACGGACCTCCATCATTCCAAAGTATTTCCTTCCAAATACTCAGATTAAGAGAGCGTGAAAGACAATGCATATAGTCACAACACAACGTCCTTTTCAAATATCGAAATAGAGTATTCAAAAGATAGGTTAGAACTTTTCATTCTCTTCATCGAGAGGTAGTAGCAGACGGTTGAAGTTTTAGTTCAAGTTTTTGAACTTGCCATCTGCAATTTTGAAATATAAAATAAAACTCTTCTGATTACTGTTCTCACGATACTTTTATTGACTTATGAGGTGAGTTGAGTTTGTATAAAATTTAGTTTGTTTACTATGCTTTTGTTGAAATTCAGGTGGTTGGTCTGAACTTCTCAAGTGCGACATCCCCCGAACTGCTGTTGAAGACATTTGATCATTACTGCGAGTATAGAAGGACGCCCAATGGCATCGTTCTGTCACCAGTGCAGCTCGGCAAGTGGATGGTGTTGTTCTGTGATGAGATCAACCTTCCAGACATGGACCACTACGGTAAGCTACGTCCGGCCGAATCTAGTGTGTACGAATGTTAGATTACTATTGAACTTTCGTTTTCAAGTGGCTGTTGAATGCAGTCCATGAAACTTGGGAAAAGTTTAAGGGAACTTTTCGGTCCACGAGGAGAAAGGTAACCTCGTACATATATATAGCCTCACCTTTTTGTTATACCTCATATTCACGTCGTAGTCCTAAGAGTTTTAGTTTAGATCCTTTCCTAAGTCCAATACTTCCCAGGTTGCTTTAAAAACTTAAACTTTTTTGATGCATCAAGGTGCATTGTTGATTCAACTGGAGAAATATTCGACTCGATGGATTCATCCAGGTACCATTCCTTACTTAAGGTGCATTCATTGACTGTGTTCGTATCTAATGTGGAATGTAGTGGTTCCAGAAAAAAACTCATCCCAGTTCTTAATTTGGACAATCGTTTTAATGTTTACTACTTCTAGAGGTTAGTTGAGAAATCTGTCAGGCTTTCCTATTTTGGAAAAGTCCTACACGATTGTACCCTAAATGACAGAATGAGTGTTTTCTGTTTCTTTAGGTACACAGCGTGTAATTTCCTTCCTGCGCCAGATTGTCGAACATGGTGGATTCTTCCGCGCATCAGATCAGGCCTGGGTTACAATGGAGAGAATCCAGTTTGTTGGCGCTTGTAACCCTCCTACGGATCCAGGAAGAAAGCCTTTGTCGCACAGGTTAGTACCTCCAGGTTTCCTACATGTTTTGCCATGCACCAGGGCTGTAACCAGGCCAAAATCTAGTATTGTGAACAATTAATATATTTGGGAAATATGTTATGTATTTTCAGTGATTTGCATGCCTATCTTTCGGGCCAACAAGAGACTGGCAGTAGCTCCAACAACTCTATAATCTATTTATTTTGTCCTCAAATGTTGCCATTTGTACCTAGTGTGCAGAAACTAGCGGAGAAATTGGTTATAAGTAATGCAGTAGTTATACCATGTTTGACTGAGTATTTAGTTTTATACTGTAGTTTTTTTATACAACTGTGTGTCTTGGTGGATTGAGACAAGCGTCCTCGCTTCCCTTCAAAATTATGATTATGCCCGCTTATACTTTTCACGACGTCATCCACGAACAGGTTCTTGCGTCACGTGCCAGTTGTGTATGTCGATTACCCAGGCCCCCTGTCCCTGACGCAGATCTATGGCACATTCAACCGAGCAATGCTAAGAATCATTCCCAGTCTACGCAGTTTCGCTCAACCCCTCACAGATGCTATGGTTGAGTTCTATTCCATGTCTCAGGTAAATAGCCCCTCATAAGGCCCGTCTTCCTCTGAATATATTTATACATTTTTAGACATGATTTGTTTACCCTTAAGGCGTGCTTTGCAAAGTTTGGGCAAACTTTATGAGCCTATTCTATGTATTGTTCACTTTTATGTGAATGTCAGTATGTCGTTTGTATAACAGTCCAGAACAAAAAGCAATAGCTTTGTAATATAGTTTTTGTTGTATATCTTTCCCTTTAACATCTATCACTTTATAAATAATATCAATAGTTGTAACAGCAGATCAGCAATTGCAATGACAATGATTAAGATTATGTTGTTTATAAATGATACGAAACATGCGTTATTGCACAACATGGCAAGAAATAGATGGCTTCCTCAAAATACTTGAAGATTTAATATTTGTCTTACAGATGATTCCTAACCCTATTTCATCAAAATTATAAACCCTATTCATAAATAGCGGCTGTTTTAATATTCTTTTGTTTGTGTTCAAGTTTGCCTGACCAGCCTCGTTCTTAAGTCAACAAGTTAAAAGAATACATTAATTTGAATACAAACAAAAGAATATTAAAACAGCCGCCATATATGAGAGGGGTCTATGGTATTTGGTATCTTTTTCAATTTTTAAATTTATTAGTAAGAAATTTAGAGCTAAGATAACGTTTTCTTGTTCACAGGAGCGTTTTACTCAGGACATGCAGCCACACTACATCTACAGCCCTCGTGAAATGACACGCTGGGTGAGAGGAATCTACGAGGCGCTCAAACCGCTGGAAACCCTTCCAGTTGAGGGACTGGTGCGCATCTGGGCCCATGAAGCCTTGAGACTGTTTCAGGACAGGTAGGTGGCTGAGTGTATCTCAGTGTGTTGTTTATGTGGAAGGCATTTTTCGTTAAGTGAGTACGTTTGCAACAGCATTCCGCTATGATATGTTACAACAGTACGGTGACAACTTCACACTACATTACACCACATCACATCACATTACACTACTTTACATTACATCACATTACACTACATTACATTACATTTTATTACATTACATCACATTACATTGTACTACATTATTTCGCGGCACAGTAGATCACGTTGCTGTAGCACTACATTTTCTTAACTCTGCTTTACCTTTCTTTAATTTTGATCGTATAGCCAGTGCTTTACGCTACGTTACGCTACGTCACAGTACACTACGGTACAGTACAGTTTACAACATGTATTACATCTCAGTACAGTAACATAGCAATACTTTTCTTTACTTTACTTTTTTGCCACACATTACATTACTAAACTACTTAACCGACATAATTTACTCTTAATGGCGTGACGCAGTCACAAATTGGTAATCATAGCAGTATGATCAAAACTTGTTGCAAACCAAATTCATGTTTGTCGTTCCCTGCAGACTTGTTGAGGATGACGAGAGGAAATGGACAGATGAGAATGTGAACTTTGTAGCTCTGAAACATTTTCCAAATATTGACAAGCAGGCAGCACTTAGCCGACCAATTCTGTACAGTAACTGGTTGTCCAAAGATTATGTCCCTGTGGAAAGAGAGGAACTGAGGGACTTTGTAAAGGCCAGGCTCAAGGTTAGGACCAAAACTTGTCTTTATCAAGAATGCAATCCGTATACCGCGTTATTGGGATAGTCTTGGGTGGATTATTTGGAAAAAAACCCTGATTCCTTCAATCGGGCTGTATCCTTCTTTGGAAGTACACGAACTAAACAAGTTGCGTGTTTTAAGCTTATTATAGACTAGATTAGCTCCTCTATAGTTATTTCAGGTGTCCAACCACTATAATTTTGTCATACTCTGTAACAGCTAATTTGTATATGTGTTAATAATTGTGGAAATAAACAATTTGTTGTTGCTGTTTGTTGTTGTTAATTGGGGTAATTGTTTTATTGTTAACTGCTTTGAGAAGAGGTTTAGAAATTTTCACGCACCTTAACATGAGTCAATTAAGGTGCTGTAGTTTAGGAGAGGTAAAAAGCGGTTTCGTTTGAGTGTACCGAGCTTCAAAGGAAGAAAAAGAAAGATTGGGGCTTTTTGCCCTTCAAGTGAGTCGTTTTGTTCAAATTTAGTCAGTGCTGTCATTTCATGTAATTGGTTTTTCCAATCATATAATTAAGAGAAAAAAACTTAGTAGTTTGACTATTATTGTGGCTAGAGAAACAAAAGTCGATTGTGTCCTTGTAATGAAATGTTCTGTGATTTACTTCATTCAACTTTGTTTGTGATCAGGTGTTTGTGATGCTCGGCAGTGAACTTGTAGTTGTCCGTATGATCGGCTGTTTTGTGAAATAACAGGTCTGTTAACTATGTGTTGATGATCAGGTGTTCGGTGATACACAGCAGTTAACTGGGTGTTCTATGATGCTTAGCAGTTAGTTTGTATATCTGATCAGGTGTTCCATGAGTACAACAGATATCACTGTGTGTTTATTGTCAGATGTTAAGAGATGCACTCTAGATAACTTGTATTTGTGATCAAATGTTCTATGATGGTAAGCAGGTAAATTGTGTTCATGATCAGGTGTTCTTATGAAATACAATAGTAAACTTTGTATTTGTCGCCAGGTGTTTTATGAGGAGGAGTTGGATGTACCCTTAGTGCTGTTTAATGAGGTGTTGGATCACGTCCTGAGAATTGACAGGATCTTCCGACAGCCTCAGGTAGGTAACACGCTTCACCCTTCACTGACAGTTAGACTTATTAAGTCGTAGCAAGGTTTCTTGAGGAGGAACTAAAAGAGGTATATTCCAACAGCAGAGAGGGGGAGGGGTCCAAAAGGGGTATATTACTACCGTTGTAATTGTATATATTTTTTAACCTTTAATCAATTTTGGGATTGGGGTGACTGCCACGCAAGCTCCATACGACCATGCTTATGTGAAGCTTAAGCAGGCCTAGAACGTTTACTACAAATACAAAGGTCAGAACACAAGGAATAAGTGTAGTTTATAGTCTTACTAGCGGATTAATTTCTCCCAAGACCGTATTAGAAGAAGGAGTACTAAGATGCGAGGGTTCGTGTGTGTCATGAAAAACCCAGAAAGTCGTGAGATTCCAACATTTCAAAATGCAGGCTATGAAGGTTGTGAAGCTTAGCAGTCTTCAAAAGGAGTGTCTAAGTTTGAACGAACCGTGACAGTGCACATAAATTTAAAACGGCTTATTGATCTATCAATTTCGTGGCGTTTTCAGCACGGTTTAAAAACCCTACATAGCTAGGTTGATGATTCATGTTTTGTTGTTGCTGCAAGTTGCATGGTAGCACCAGTCAACCAGTGTAAACCGTGCTAAATCGTAATATCAGGACATTTTCAGAATTTGTGGTCATGGAGAAGTCGCGGAATTTAGGCTTAAAACGCATACATCAACCCTGAGATGTTCTCTCTTTGATACCCTTGTCGTTTGTTACCCCATTGTTACAGGGCCATGTTCTGTTGATCGGAGTTAGTGGTGCCGGGAAGACCACTCTATCCAGGTTTGTTGCTTGGATGAACGGACTGAGCGTATTCCAAGTCAAGGTAAGTTCGAATTTTAACAGAATAGAATATTTCGCTCTGAGAAACTGAGAAAATATTTTCACGTTAAAACCCCACATATAAAGATCTGGGCCTTCCTAAACAGAGTCTGGTGTCAAAAGAAATATAACTATAAAAGAAAAGAAATATAAATATAACTAAATTATTGCTTTAATTTTTTTTCAAGAAAATATTGAAAAACACTCTAGCTGTTTGTACCAGTGCAGTGGTTTTCAAAGTAACATAAAATATTGTTGATCACTTTGTGCGGGCGTTTAGATGCCATATTTATCCTTGTTTATTCACTTATCTAATTGGATAGTTATTGTGTAATGAACTTCAAGAAACCTCTTCAAATCTTTTGTTAGGCATATGGTTTCATTATATTATTTCCTTATTATCTCACATGCTATTTTTAAAACCACATAAAAATAGGAATGTGAAGAACCAAACTTATGATTGCGTAAAAATGACAAAATATTTTGTCAAAATGTGTATAGTGCGAACAAGCCCTCAGATTTTTAGTTTTTCTGATTATAGTTTGCGTGTACACGCATTTTTTTTACTGATTTTAACATAAAACTTGGTTTTTAATGGAACTAAAAAAACTGTTCTAGTTGGAACTGCTGTTTTTCGTACTTTGTGTTACAGATACATCGCAAGTATCATACGAGTGATTTTGATGAGGATCTGAGGAATGTGCTGCGACGAGCTGGCTGCAAAGGAGAGAAGATTTGTTTCATTCTTGACGAGTCAAACATTCTGGAGTCAAGTTTCTTGGAAAGAATGAACACATTGCTTGCCAATGGAGAGGTAAGACTCGTGTAGCAAGAGGGTTGTTTATTTTCATTCTCGATGCGACAAAAATTAATGCGACACCAACTTAAATTGAGGAGTTCAACCCCAAATCCTATAAATTACTTAACTAAGAAGAGAGTTGAATTGAATTGTATTAGAAACCCAAAACTAGCACACTGTGATACGAGTTTAATTAACGAGCAACGTATTTTTTTTGTATTTTATTTGTTTTTCCTTTTATATCCTTTTTACACACAACGAGCAACGTATTCTCTTAATTTGGAGTAACCTTTCTCTTTTCCACACAAATAAGTTACTTTAGATGAGTTGCAAAATAAACGAGAACCAATTGGGAAATCTTTTTATTGTACCAAAAGTTAACAGTATCACGCTTGGAGGACTTGCTTTGTCTAACATATCCAACCAATGAAGTTTCTACTTGTTGAATCACAAGTCGACTCAAAATTAGCCTTTGAAAACGTTTAAGGACAAATAAGAAACCATCTTCTTTAGATTTGATCAGCTTGATCCTGAAAAACTACATTAGTCTGTTTTCGGGTTTTTTTCAACAAACGTTGGTGTATCTCATTTTGGTTTGGTTTAGAATTTTATTGCTAAACAAACACGTACACAGCTCTGTATTGTGGCTGAGAGTTTACAAAGATTATTTGGTCGTACACAGGTTCCAGGTCTGTTTGAAGGAGATGAATACACCGTGTTGATGACAGGGTGCAAGGAAGGCTCTCAGAGGGAAGGATTGATGTTGGACTCCAGTGAAGAACTTTACAAATGGTTTACACAGCAGGTGCGAATTGGCCAACCTTGCCCCCAGGGGTTTGGATTTGAAAGTTTAGTTAACTAAATGGGTGTCTCGGACTCCCCTTCCTTCTCCTCTCCCCCCCCCCCTCACCCC
>JAOBYE010718612.1:0-10684 GCA_025403585.1 Parazoanthus swiftii
ACCCTACCCTACCCTACCACATCCACGGCCTACCATTTTGCCTCTCCCCAACTCCACGGACTTGGTGCAAACCTGTCCCAACCCCCTCCTCGCCGACTCCTCTTCTCCCACCATCCATCCCTCCCCCCTCAACATGTACAGGCGCTCTCGCCAGTCTCCCACCCTTCCCTTGTATATTTAGATTGTATAGTCTTTAGCTAACAAATATGGTCATTACAGAAAAACTTGTTTGCGACTAAATTGGATTATAGTTATGGTCAAGACTGGATACAAGTATACTTTTTTTAACATTCAAAACTGAACTCATTTAGAAGTTACAACTTCAAAATATCCTCTTACTGGGAAGAAAAATAAAGAGAAATGATCAAAGATCATCTTGAACAGAGTCAAATAATGCTTCTACGTTTTCAGCCACTTAAACCAAAAAGGAAGTATGAGATTTGGATCAGTAAACTTACTTCTCTTGGACTGTTCCAGCTCTACAGCGTCATTGTGTTCTGCTAGCGCCATCTGCAGCTCTGAATTAATTGAAAAAAGGTACTTACTTATGGTTTTATGAGGAGGAACTTGAGTCACGTAAATATCAAATTTGGTGAAGCAGCAAGACATCCTAGCAAGAGATCCAGCAGTATGAAGACACGCAGATTGGCGGTGAACATTCAGGTTCTTTTATATTTAGAAACGCGTTTTTATTGTTTTTAATTTTCAATACCTTTAGAGTTAGATTACTTATGTTTTCTTCTTGCAGCAAGTTTCAAAGATCTTCTTTATGCAACAACTGCTTTAGGCAACACGATTTCAGTGTTTTCCACGATTGCTTGTGTGTATGTTAAATCATAAAAACTAGTTTTAATTTCTCAAGTACCAGTGCACTATGGTATATGTTAGAGAAAAATTTGCAGTGTCACAAACTGAAGGTGAATCTTATCGGATCGACAGCTATGAAGTGCTCAGCAACGGAAAATGGTGTTTTCCAAAACGGTTCAAAACTCAAAGAAGTTGCACGGTGTAAAAGTAAAATATGGTACCTGAATCTTCAGTCTCTTCTCTCATTGGCACTGCACTTGCACATGCCAGGCAGAGTACAAGTAACGATAGAATAACTTTCATCTTGATATGTCCCGAGGTTACTGCTTCTAGTACTGCTAATGGCTCTTGTTATATCGTGGTTGTTTGTATGGAAAGGGACAAATGAAACGGCTGTTTTATAGTGTTGCGTGTATCTAAAAAGAGGCATATCAACGGTCGAAAAGCAACTTAGCCGTCAACGTCAAACGGAAATCGTTATTTAATGACGTAAAATAAAAATTCCTGTGTTTGAAAAGATCTTTACTTTAATTATTGACATTTATACATAATGTTTTAATTATTTCATCAAATGAGTTAATAAAAATTACGGAGCAAACAGCGAATGACGTTTTCTTACACTGAAGCCTTGCTAGATGTTCATCCCATATCAGCTGAATGTATTGGTCCAGTGCTCACTCAGTGGTTACTAAATCCGGAACTAAGAACTCGTTCATTTTCAAAATTTTGTTATTTGCTTTCATAAAGGAAAGTTATCAAAAATGTTTTCTAAACCTATTCAACTTTCTATTCTTTTTCTATTGTTGTTAGTAGTATTAATGTAATTATATATTAATAATATGTAATTAGTAATAAACCCTCTTCTTATTTCGTGTCAAAGATGACAAAATTACTGCGGTTTTGATACGTCTGTATCATAACACATGCAAGTCATTATAAATGATAATCCTAATTTTAGCAAAAAAGACGTAGTAGCTACAATATAATGCATTTTTATATTACTTTAATATTCTTATAGTTAGTTCATTAAGAGTGGAACAATAGAAAAAGTCAATCATTTTAAACTTACCTCAGACTAGCTACGTACTGGAGTTTTAGTATTAAGCAGTTGCTCAAAACTCACAGAAAAAGGAAAACTACATATAATTGTTTCTCGTTTTTTTCTCTTTGTACGAAATATCCAACACAGAAACGGATGAACATTTCTGTTTTTTATAAACTTAACTGATTTTTTGTTTCTCCAGATAATCACTTACACATATTCACTGATAGCAAACACAAAAACTGCACATGGTATTTTGAAACTGAGACACAACATGTCTTCTTAAATATTCCTTTTATCATTATTTATCTTGACTTAGATTTAGAAATTTAAAAGTTAAATTTGTCGAGTCTTAGTAAGACTTTGTACTCCCAGACCGCCGAAATTCTATTTAGCTGCAGTTACCTGGCCAATATTTTTGTTACGTTGTTTCTGACGATAGGCAATTTTTTGATAAAATTAAATGAATAGTATTTATTTTACAATTTCAAAACAAGCAATACTGGTATTTTAGTTTGAATTGCTAATTACAAAGCAAAAACCTTCAATTTTCTTCAACACAGATGTACCGCTAATTGGCCCTCGTGAGACTGGATCCTTTTTATATTCAAACTTCAAAGTCTCGAATATTTTACAATATAAAAGCAATTTCAGTTCAGCAGCTTCAATAAGTTAAATCCAACTGGATGTGACAAAAAAGTGATCGTGCTTCAATACTTTGTTCTGCGTTGTCTTAAGTGAGTAAACGGCCAAATACGTCAGTGAAAATTATCACGTCTTTCGAACACGAAACCTAATATTGTACAAGTTTGTAAATCTCTTAGTTCTAATATAAACAACTGCCAATACAACTAACTCAAGACATTTTGCTGAATAGATTTAGTTGTTAAGGTTTTCTTTGTAAAGAAAAATTAGCACAAAAAACATAGTTTGTCGAACTCGCAGTGACCGAATTTGGATGAATACACAAGCGCTCTTGTTAAACGTGTGTATGCGGATAAAACTACTTGTCCAGAAGGGAAAATAACAATGGAAAAATACGGCATATTTATCAGAACTGTAAAGCCAGTTCATTTCTCAAGAGATGTCTTCGAACTTGTTTGTTTTTTTTAAGTAGTTTTATCGAGAAGAGCTGCAAAAAATAGATATAGCACAAAATATTTCAGAGAGCCATGCAGTTTTAAAATGCATATTGGTCCTGGTACTAAGTTCTTTCCCACCAACTGGGCTCTCGATGATACAAGGAATTGTGTTAAAAGATTTAATACTCTCGCTGAACATGTTTTATTTTTTTTATGTGACAACACATGCAGTTTCTAGCTTTAGAAATTCAACCACAAGAAAAGCCTAGTTTTTCTGAATTTTTATATCAAAATTGGGTTGTTGCTAATTGTCAGTAAACTGGCTTTCCTTGACTCTCTCTGACGCACAGATTTTCTTAATTCTGCAAACTCTGCCTTTACAAAAACTTTGTTTCTCGCATTTTGATATCCTAAAACATTTCGTTTCCAAATTATTCGGAATTTCTATACTTCCTGTCAGAACAATTTCCCGGTTTTATTTTTTATATATATAATTCGGCCTATGAAAACGCTGTCATTAAAAACTTCTATACTTTGCACTTGCGTCAATTCAAAAAGAAACGATGGCTCGTTAAGCGCAGTTACAACGTAACAACAATTAATTGGTTAAACGCACCATAGTTAATGATAACCTCTGTTACCCCAACAGATAATTAAGCAATCTAAATGTTATCCTTTAAATGACGTCTTTGATTAAAGTCCTTATCATTACAAAAACAGTTTCTTCTGCTTTTCTACAACTGGTCAAGCGTAAAAAGAGCCTTCATAAGAGTACAAGTGTTATAATGATTAATTTTAAAAAAATATAAGAAGTACATGTATCTATAACCATTTTTATTATGTATCAGGCCATTTGCGACGAAGTTGCATCAACTTGATGACTAAACTAACTCGTATAATCAATATAAGAGTAAACTGAACATGTATGACAATAACAGCCCAGAGCTTAACATGATGTCCAAGAAAACATTACATAGGCTTGTCTCGATAGTTTGTCTTCACGTTTGTTTTTCTCGATTCGCTTTTTTGGGGGAACTCAGAACTGAAAACGATTAAATTCACCATAGCTAACACAGAGAGATGTGATAATTTTTGTCAATATTTAACTTTTTCAGCCTCGGGAACCTGTTGTCTTTAAGGTGTTTACATAAAATAAACTGAAAACTAGGATTTTAGACCTGAAAAACCTTTTCTAAGCTCTATCAAAAGGCATGGTGTAAGAAGCGACTTATTATAGTGATATATATTTAGCAAATACGCAACAAACTCAAGCTAAGCTTAATTCCCACTTTTGCATTTGCTTAACTGTTTGTCGTGATTATATATTTTTTGTACCCATAAGAGCAATTTCGAACTTTCCTACGCTTGCCGGCTGTAAGAATTGCTTTTTCTCTGTCTTTATATTTGGGAAAATAAGCATTTGCTGTTCTCGACAGGGTATTGATCGAGAGTTTTTTTTATATAAAATACACTTTCCAGATCTAGAAATCTTATAACTTCAAAACAAACTTATATTTTCTTGCTGGGACTGAAATCCTTGATAATTAGGGTTTCTTTTTTAGTGCTTAAATCAAAAAATTATACAAGATGATTCAACAAAATTTTAAGGACAAAACCTGGAAGAGCCATAATACTGTAATTATTAGCTACCAAGTGACACAACTTGCGTGCAGGCACTCAATTAACTCGCGTCAACTTTTCCATTACTGACATTCGCGTAAAACAGAAATTAAAATTCTCACGAAAACATTTTATAAAGCAATAATTATCTAGTTCTAACTAATAAACGCAAAGTTTCAGACGTCAGTCATTAGTTTAATATGACGACGTACAGGAATTCTGATGTTTTATCTTTAGCTACCAAGATATTGTGTGGGTTTTTTGCTAATAGCTTATTCAAGTGGATAGCTGAAGGTATATAAGGTAAGCAGTCTATCAGCAGATGTTCATAGGTAAACAACCACAGGTTAAAAATCTTCGAGATCTCCAAGATTGCCAACAACATCAAAACATGAAGCTCCTAATTGTCATCCTTTTTCTCTCTTCCCTTCTCCTTGTGAAGGCTCACAACTTTGAAGAAGGTAAATGTGAACTAATCAGTGCATGTATTAAATATCAAAACTATATTTTCATTCCACTATACTGGATAAAAAGACTTATGTAGGGCACAGGAGTGTATTTATGTTCAACAATTTTATAGCAGTCTCGCGTTTCAAAATGCTGATTTGTAATTTTGTTTTTATCTTCTGCAAGGTTCGCTCGAAGATGAGCTTGTGTCAAAAAGAGGTAAGTGTCCTAAACCAATAAATAAAAAACAACGAGGGTGCTGTTTACTTGCAAAACGATTGGGTTAGATTTTGATACAGTCATTCCTTGTTCTCGCCACATTGAGGCTATGTTTTAAATACGAGTATACTCAATACACAAGAACGCCACCGAATAACAGTTTGCTAAAATTTTAAGCAAATGTTTTACATAATTTGCTGGATTGCAAGATTATGAATCAGTCAAAATATTATGCTCATAGACTGTTTGTCTATATTTTCAAAACCTTTGACGCAGTTTTTTTTTTCTTTTTGAGTGTTTCAAAACGAATTGCAAAACGTAATTCGGCACCTATTCGTTATATTTTTTTTTATGCGAGCTTTTCTTTCTTGATGCTTGGTTCGTTTTTAAACGAAGTGTTCGGTCCTTAGTTTTAAAATCTCAACAAATGACGTCAGCAAAGACTTGCCAATAATTGAAGAGATTTTGTCATTAATGACTTCCATGCCTAGATTGAAGAAATGAAAATCATACTTCGAACTTTATCTAAGCCACGTACCTCCCCTTTACCTTCAATTGTCCTAAACCACCGTTAATGTATCTTTGACCCCATATATTACGCAAATATAACATATATTATATGTAAATTACTGACAAACTCAAACTGTGTTGGCATGTTCCTCCATATTTAGGTATAGTTGGACACGGCGGTGCTAAAGACAAGATAGAAAAGAGCTGTTGTCTCCACTTCAAAGTAAACAAAGGTTGTCACTACTCCTACATTCGGGACGTATGTGCTTACACGTGCGGCTGTTTCAACCACTTATCAGAGGAGAGCTGCGGAATCTACTACAAGAGTGGACAGTGCAAGGACACACTTGTTAAGACATACTGTCGAAAGACCTGTAAATTCTGTCCTTGGCTTCCACAAAACTATCTTGGTAAGTATACTACGGACAGATATCTATTTACCACTGTTCATATATGATCAAAAATATCTGCGAGTTGTTTCGTTTGATTCGCGCGACTGAATTAAGATCGTCTGCAATTAGCTGGGCGCACAATTGTTGTATATTCTTCCGATTCTTTGTTTGTAGTTTCCTTGAGCATAAGTAAATACGTTTTTTCTCAACAACTTAAAAAGTAAACAAGCTAATAATTTTTCTTTCTTTCAAAGGTTGAAATTAAGGCTCCCGTTTACAGTTAGGAAGAAGAGCCAAGGCATTGTTCGAAGCACGTTGGACAATTTTAACTGTCATTTTTGATGAGCAAGGTGTCCAGTTGTAAATGATTGCTGAGTAACAATGGCCAATATGCATTCGTGTTATTTTCAATTGTGGCACGTTTTAAGTATTAACTTTCAGTTGTATTTTCGTAACTTTATTGGATAAAATTGTTAAGATTGTAAAAATTAAAAGTTTTATAGATGATGATGACTTTTGTGACGAAAACATTTGGTTTTTGTACAACTTTTAATTTTTACAGCCTTAATAATTTTATCCATTTTACCTTTAAGCGAGCAAATGTCAAATACATAACTTTATTGTACTGTACAAACTTCATTAAGGAAATAGATTAACCCGAAACAATAAATTATGTTTTATGAACAAAGTCTACAAAGCGTGTTCTTTGAAGGAGGTAATAATAAAATAGATAAGAATATGTAATAAAGAAATGATATGAGTAATACTGAGGATTAGTTCACGCGCGTGTGATATACTAAATTTCCAAGCTGCTAAGGGAGCACAATCACAAAGAATTGTGACAAAACATAAGACTTTATGTCACGAGAAACCATTTATTTCATTTTAAAATAGTATATGACACGTTACACTCAAGTTACATTTCGGTTTTAGTATGTTTGAAACTTGAACAAGCACACCTGGTGAAGTTGATACACTTCACTGGATCAGAAAGATGAAAAATATCATCTATAACAACTCTTACAATTTTGATAAGATTCCGTCGCGTATTAAAGACGGCGTTTTGATTTATCTAGAAGGTGTAACCTTTTCTGGGCCCCGGACATTTTAAAGCAACAACGAAATTTTGCTCCTTTTGATATTTACAATATTTTATTTATCTGTTGATATAGATTTAGTCGCGTTACCTCATTCAGCAATGTGTTAGGAACCAATAAAATACTGAATACCCGCGATGAGTGTCGGTTGACAGTTGGGCTTCAAGTTAGAACCACTACACTCTTGTTTTATAAGAACGTCTAATTTTGCATGTTGAGTGTTTTTAAATGTTGCGAGAGTTTCAGCCTCAAATGTTCTTAAAATTTTCTTATATAATTCAATTAGTGCACTTAATGGGGTGTAATTTTCCAATAGCACAACTTAAAATAGGTGGAAGCGGAAAAATTTCGCATGCAAGTGTACCAAATACTATATTTTAGCCGGTTGCTTTGCAGTAAAGAAACAAACAACAGTCAAGAAATAAGTTATTTCCAGTTGTACTGACTCCGAATGAAAATTCTTCTTCCCGAGTGCGACCTCAGGTATATTTTTAGCATAATCTTCAATTTTGGGCAGATTTCAACCTAAATTTTCTTATAAAAAGGTATACCAACCCCAATATATAATGGTGTCAGATAAACTATAAAAATAAAAACATCAGAATGAGTTTGTAGACAACTTTGGCATTTATCAAACACAAAACTGAAAGTAATACCTCGGTTAAACGAAACACTGAACGTATAATCATATTTCAAAATTTGTTCGAATTAAAATTTTTGTTACTGTCACGTGTTGATAACTAAAAGATGAATGTAAAGTTTATAATAGTTTTTTGATACAGGTTTTAAGGCAGTCTGTGTAATTAATTGAAACCTTCTTAGCGGACCTTACTAAAGCTGGGAATGGGGAACAGTCGATATGAGTAAGGGAACGGTCAATATGAGTTTGAAGGTTGTGATAATCTACAAATTCTTCGAATGCTGGGGGATTTGAACAATTAAGAATGTCAAGCATCGCTGCAGGTAATGTTAATACTGACCGTTCTCCAATTAAGATTGACCGTTCCCTGTTCCCCGTTCCAGGTTTTAGTAACGTCCTTTCTTAGTGGATGGCGTGAATACGGTATGAGTTGAACTACTGTGATTAGCATAAAAATGTTCAGATAAAATCAAACCCTACATTTTGGTATTGTCGATCAGTTTTAACTACAAAATGTTCTAAGGAGCTCTTTCACGACGGTTAAATTTGTTATATATCCAAACAAATATAAAACAAAACTTCCAGTTAAGCCACCAAATTGACCTTTGATCAATCACTTCTGCTTCTATACATTTTATTACTTTGTGTTCCAGCCCGGTACATAAAACAAAATGTAAACTATTGATTAAAACGGTCTGAGCGAGTTAACACAATTAGTGTGCGACGAAACATTCGGTTGTTTTTGGAGGCAAGAATAAATAAATTAATGAGTGTTGACAATTTTCTCGCAAATATGTATAATTGGAACACAAAAAAATTAGTCAAATGAAAGACCCAATGTTTAATAACAGTCAAGAAAACCTCGTACAATCAGGTACAGAGGGGAGAAAAGTAGAATACCAAACTAAAGCAAATTTTATGACCCAAACATTACTTCAAAATCGTTATTATAAAAGCTAAAAAAAATGTAATGGGTTTTGCATTGTTTGTTTCTAATACTTTTAAAATGTGGGCAATAGCTAAACATGTCTTGGCACAACTACCTTCAGAGAGGATATTCCAATAGCCACAGGTGTAGTGACAGATATAGTCAATGGACTTAAGAAAATTAACTAGATGATATTAATCTTTGAAGGTTTTGAAGGTTTTAAATTTTTTTTGTCAATATTTATCATTTAGAAACTTAACTCTTTTCTGCCCGGGCGTTTGCGAGGTTAGTCCTGGGTTCGAGGAGGGGCAGATAAAAAAGTGCCCGCGGCCCAAGTCTCTGAAACTATACAACACATTGCGATAAAATCTAGTGGACTAGGAGAAAATTTCAAACCAATTAAATTGATGAGTTTAATTGACATGCAGTATTATAGTTACGTCATAATGACGCCATTTATCTCAAATTTCGGGTTTCTTTCAAATTTTTCTGATCGAAAACAAAAACATTCAGAACGTCACGGACTTCAAAAAACGGCAAGTTATCGAATGTTAATAAAACCAACCTTTAAGATAAATGACATATTTTTAACAAAATTCAGATTGATAAAGTAGTTATTTTCAAGAACAATTCAATGTTCAAATCTCGCGTTAGCTCATACTCTGTAATATTAATTATTTCTTTCAAAAATATTGTTCTAGATGACACTCAATTACTGCGCTGTTTCTTAAAATAACTTTTCTCTGGGTAATGCATGGGACAGCAGAGGCAAAACGTTTCTACAATAAATTGTATTATAAGTACATATACCTGGATGGAAAGAGACTGCTAGCTTAGAGTACTGCAAATAGGAGTCCCCCCTAACCTCCACCCTACTGGCCTCCACCCCCCCCCTTCCCCTCCCCTCGCTTAAATCGAAGTTGTGATAGTTTAAAGTGTTCTTCTGCGAAATATAGGTCCAGAAACTGATTCAGTGATAGTAGTGGAGCAGAACTCGTAAAAGTAGGTACAAGGTATATTGCACATCCCACATATTTTTAACGAAACTTTCTCTGTTTTACGATAGTAGCTATATATAGTATGTTAATTAGTCATTCTCCCCGGAGTTGACTTCCAAACACGAAAAAACATTGGCAAGAATATGTTACAGTTTATTTTATCTGAAAACTGATACACTCTCGGTTGTTAAATACGATCTACTATAAACTAGTTAAATAATTTGTAATAAGACACTGCTTCCCAAATTTGAACGGATTCATGCAGATTCGGTGAGTCAAAAGGGTATCAAGGTTTTGAAATTTTATCCATTGCACAAATCCTGCAGTTGTGTGACTTGCTCAGTTTAATATCTTGTAACTATTTATATTGCCTCATCAGTGGAATGCGCCTTTCAATCATCTCTGAAAGTTTATCCTGAAAAGAGATATAAAACAGTTCAGTTTAATGTAAGTTTTATAACACTGATTTTATTCTTAAAGTATGGTATAAAACAATAAATTGTAAAAAGTGCCAAACAGTCTTCTTGACACAATTTGTGTGCGAAAAAAAACATTTGGTAGTTTCTTGGAGGCAAGAATAACAATTAGGTAAATGAGCGTTAACAAATTTCCCTAAACTATTGCACAAATGTGATAATGGAACAGAAAATCAGTGAAAAGACGTTTGAGATACCCCGTGATCAGTAAGAAACTCAAGCAATCAGGTTTAGATTTAGTAAAGAAAAATACGAAACTAAATTAAATGATATGACCTTAAGTCTTTTTTTTCCAAATTCGTTAATTATCAACGAAGCCGGCTAGGAGTAAAAAAAATAAAAATTAAAAAAATCTAAACTTTATTTAACGTCGTTGCGCTGGGAGTGGTTGCCCATTCTCCCAAGCCAGTGGCTTATGTTTAATCG
>JAOBYE010718623.1:0-10683 GCA_025403585.1 Parazoanthus swiftii
CTATTGAGAACGAGAAGACCGATTCACACGTGACAGCGCTTTGCGCTCTGATTGGCTGAACGTGACAGCGCTTTGCGCTCTGATTGGCTGAACGTGACAGCGCTTTCCGTTCTGATTGGCTCAGGTGTTTCTTGTCTGAATCAGAAAAAAAAAAAGACCCGAATTAAATACTCGCTTGCCTACGGCCGCGAGTAAAAATCAAAGTAACCTCAAAAACATTTAACAAGTTAAACGCAACAAGATTTTTTTTGATTCTTAAGTTCGTTTTGATATCTCTGCTCTATATATTGACGATTGTGACCCAAGCCCGTGTCAGAATGCAGGCTCGTGCACCGACGGAGTAAACTCGTACAACAGCACTTGTGTGAGTGGGTTCAACGGCATCAACTGTGGAACAAGTGAGTTCTGTGTACAGTGGTGCTTATACCCTCTGATAGAGCGATTTTTGTGTCCTTAGTTTTTACAACGTGTATGTAAAAAGCGTCACCCGAATTGTTCCTCTTTTTGTTCTTTGTCTGCAGGTTCTTGTTCTTGTTCCTGTTCCTATTTCTATTCATAAACCTGTTCCTGTCCCTAAAGTTTAAAAAAAGCCATAAATTAGTTCAGATTTTTGCGATCTGCTGATGGTCCATTCGACTATCTTAAGTAAAACATTTACTTGTTTTTTCTTACCTTAAGCCTGAGCCGCAATTAATTTGTCTGAATTCTCTAAATATAGCGATTATCGAACTACCTAAAGTTCCCAAAGCAAATTTCAAAAAACGTTTTAAAACTTTGAATTTTGAAGCTTTAGCGAGATTACCCTACTTAAAGAATCTGTTCGAAAGAGACATATTCATAAACAAATTTTTTGAGTTTGCAAGATTTAAGCACCGTACACTGTATACAAAATTACACAAGATGAGCAGGTATAACCAAACCAAACAAATTGTTTAGTTAATCCTAAAGAAAAACTCGTGCGAGTTCCATAGTAAAGGAGCAAGAAAAAACAAGCACGTTGGCCCTACAAAACATTTTTTACAGCAAGTAAAGACAGAAATATACGAATGGTACAGCGGCGGTTACGACGTGTTTTTGTTCAATTAACTAGCTTCAGGAGTTAGGGCGGCGACAACCCACTGAGAACTTTATAAGTTATTAGCAGAACCTTATGTGCAACACGAGAAACAGCAGGTAGCATGTGCAAGGATATTTTAAAAGAAAACTTAAGGTGTGATTGTGATAAGGTTATAATGAATCGTTGCAATAATAAGGCCGGAAGCAGCGAGTGCATGTTTAGTTGCGTGGAAGTTTATCCATTTTACGGGAAGGCAAGTCACAGAGTTCCAGCAGTTCGAACAGGTTAGAGCTTAAGCAAGTACTCAATATAATTTCATACTAATTAGAACATAGCTGGCAATTTTTAGTGCGCTTTTTGTATGGCGCGAACGTGCATCTATAACTCGATAGACGCCGCTGTTCATGTGCTATGAAAGGGTTCAACGGAATCAACTGTGAAAACGGTCAGTTCAATTAATGAAAAATCAATTAATGGGTGTTTATGTAACTCTTGAGGGTATCATTATACTTTTATTTTCAACAGTTGGGTTTGATTCAACGGCACTTAAAATGGGACTGTTAACATTTTTAATTGAGCTGTTGTGATTTCCTCATTTCCTATAATAGAGACCTTAAGCACCAGGACGGGAGATGACGACGGGGACCTCAAATCCGCGCGGAGACTGAGGCGAGTACGCTGTCGTGCATATGCAGCTTTTGTCACTTTAAGCAGATCGACGTTACGGGCGGGGATTACCAACACTTAATTTTGATAAGGTAATAAAAAAAAAATGGCGTCATTTCAAGCTGCAAGGGACGAGCGGCCTCCTGGCATACGACCAAGAGGTGATTGATGATGAAGAGTTCGTCCCTTTATGGGACTTTAGTTAATCCCAAAATCCCAGCTTCTCCTACGAAGACTATGCAAAGTTTGACCTCGATTGCATCGCCGAGGCTGAATGCAAAGCCAAATTTAGGGTGGAAAGAAATGACCTTGAAGACCTTGCTGAAGTCCTGCAGATCGAAAAGTTCGTTTGTGGTCAGAGAAGCGTCTGCAGTGGAATAGAGGGTCTCTGTATGGTTTTGAAACGCCTAGCTTATCCATGTAGACACAGTGACACGATCCATCGCTTTGCGAAGCCAGCGCCAGTGCTATCGATGATCACAAACACAGTGATAGATTACATTTAGGATACTCACGGCCACATAATTACTGGATGGAACGATATGCTACTCAATCCAGTTATGCTCGAAGAGTAAGCGAGTGTTATAACCATGAAAGGGTCTCCTCTATAGAACTGTTTTGGGTTTATCGATGAATCGTCAGGCCAATCTGCAGGTCTGGAAGAAACCTGCGAGTTGTTTACAACGGCCACAAACGAGTACATGCACTCAAATTCCAGAGTGTAGCTCTTCCTTCAGGGATCATAGCAAACATGTATGGACCAGTCCGTAAGTTAGCTTCCTTCAAAAAAAGGGTTTTGTTGATTACTGCTTCTAACTAAAACCAATAAAATAGTTTTTTTTCTCTAATAAGGCAAGACCAATAAAATTTCCTGTTTTACAACCCGCCAAACAAACTAAAACAAAATAATCTACCATTTGAACAAAAAACAAATACTAAAGATAAAAGTAATTGCTTAATATTTTTTCTCATTTATGTTTAATTCGAGCTCAAATCGTGACAGTGTGTTATAAACAAACGTCACAAACGGAAAGCTTACAAAACATAGTTAGAGCCTGAAAATGCTCGTTACACAACTAAAAAGATGTTGTAAAAAGTTCAAATGACTTCAGTCATGTTTATAGTTTTATCATTCTACCAACTCTTGTATTGAATGGCATGTTTTAAACTTTTGTTGTCATGTTTTGCCCCCTCCAATCTTGAACTTTTGGCCTAAATGTTTGTAAAACAGTATTAAAATTAAAGTCGTCTGGCCTAATGGAGTAAATCAAAGAAAAGGTGTTAAATGTGCTTTGATATATTTTTCGTTTTCCTTCTCAGAGGGCAGAAGACATGATGCGGGAATGTTGGCAGATTCTGGACTCCTGACTCAATTACAGCAGAGAGGATTTGACACCACTGGTCGCGCGATGTGTGTCTATGGAGATCCTGCCTACCCTCACTGTGTCCACCTGCAGTGCCCATACAGGCATGCCAGATTGACAGCACAACAGAAGGCTTTTAAAGCAGCCATGAGTACCCTGCGGGAGTCTGTGGAATAGTTGTTCCAGGACGTTATTGAATATTTTAAGTTTTTGGACTTCAAGAAAAATCTAAAGCTCCAGCTCAGCTCAGTTGGAAAATACTACATAGTGTGTGCTATATTATGAAATGCTCCACATGTCTCTATGGTAACCAGACTTCTATTTTATTTGATCTTGAGCCTCTCACCTTACAAGAGTATTTTTCTTAGATTTGCTTGAAGTTTCATTGTTCAACACATGATTTTCCGGGTTCCTGTAGGCCCTTAGAAAAAGTCCTATTTTTGAATTGGCATTTTTAAGGCCTGAGAAGGTTTCACATTTGCTCGAATTCATACTTGAGATGTTAAATACTTGTTTGAAAACATTATATCGTGTTTACATGGTTCATTCTGAGATTTTGTGAAATTTTTGAAATCACAAAAGCAGTTTTAGATATTTTAAATTTGTTTCTTTATGTAAAAGTCTCAAAAAAGGGATTTAATTATTTGAGTTGCTACATGTAGCTGCCGGAACCCTGACACTGTACTTCAGATAATGACTGATAATTTAGTTATCTGATGCATTACATCAAATCATCTCTGTATAAACTGAGAGTGAGTAAAGTGGGTTCAACATTTTTTTAAAGATATTTTTTGGAGTTTAAGGATGTCAAATTTATTAGAAATATCAACTAGTTAAGTTTTCAAACACAGAATATAAACAAATAAATTGCCTTAGAAACAATTTTGATCATGAACTAAGTACCGGTAATTATTGATCTCTCGCTCTCAAATTTGTCAAATTTGTCAAATGCATTCAAAACACATTTTCTTGATGTACATGTTAAATGATATATAAAAACATTTTATGATTTGTAAATTTACAAATTTGTATAGCCTAAAAAATTTGATATCTACTGTAGCAAAAATGTGCCTTGTTTCCATGTAACAAAACATTTTTTTCAGATAAAAATTTGGTGAGCAGAGTGAAACTTTATATAATATAGCTAAGAATGAATAACTGTGTTGAATCATGTAATTACAAAGCCAAGTATGACATTGTCATTATCAATGAACTAGAATTATTTGGTATATATTTTCTTACTTTGCTGTAACCAATATTGCACCTTTTCATAAATTTCTTGCATATTATGGGTTTTAAACAACTTTTAAATAACTGAACTGTTTTTGTATAGAATTTGCTCGCTGACTTTACCGAGTTCCCTTTTTGCCGGATTAATAAGGCGGCAGGTTGGGTGGTTGGCGAAGTTGTCCTTGTCCTTGTGTAAAAAAGGCTTGTTGTTTTGCTATCCGTTCTGTTCGGTTGTCGATGTCGAGATCACCGCAAGAACAGACAAAGAAATATCATTTGGTTTAATCCACCCTACAGTATGAACGTACAAACAATCAATCGGCAAAGAATTTTTGAACCTGGTCAGCAAGCAATTCCCAAAAAACCACCGCTACAACAAAATCTTCAATAAAAACACCGTAAAAGTAAGTTACAGCTGCACCGACAACCTTAAGACAATAATTAAGAAACACAACAGAAAAATCCTCGAGACGACTACGAACACGACAACCTCGACGAAAAAACATTGCAACTGCAGGAAAAAGAAAGATTGCCCCCTGAAAAACAACTGTCTGACCTCAAGCGTAATCTACAACGCCAACGTAACAAGAGAAAGCGACGCAGCAGGGATGAACTACATTGGACTAACAAGAACAAGTTTTACTTATCTAATTTTGAATTGAACTGCCAACAATAGACCTATATAATTTTTATTTCACACATAAATTAGTTTTGCCTAGCCAATTTCGCATACCGCCAACAACAGATCTATTCCACGTATAAAGTTTGTAAATATATCACAATAGTGACCTAATTAGCCAATTATATAATTTGTTTATAAGAGGGTATGTTATTTTATTGTATAAATATTCTGTCTGACGAGCGCGTAAGCGCAAAACTCAGAGTTACGGGAAAAAATCTGTCTATGAGTCATCTCTAATATAGAAAATTGTTTATTCTTCGCTCTGCCACAACAGCATCGAGCTTGACTTACACATTCACATATAAAACATATATGTATTTGTTGCATGACCAATGCAGGGATTCGTCATTGAGTTTTATAACGAGAGATATGCAGTGTTTTTTTTTAAAATTTTCAGATGTCTTTCTTTGACTTCATGTCATGTTTCACATTACAAAATGTAAGCGCGGGAAAATAAAGACTCTAGCGTGTTTGAGCTCGATTTTCAACATAAACGAACAAAATGTATCTGATAATAACAAGAAATCATCACTGAGTTTCACAATAAGAGAAATACGGAGGGTTTTTTAAAAATTTTAATAGATATTTCTTTGACCTCATGCCATGTTTCACATTTTAAAAGATAAGCGCAGGAAATAAGCGCTAAAGAGAGTCTTCAGTTAAAGGACTCTTTTTAGAGTCTTTGAGCCAGATTTTCGATGTAAATCAGCCTAGGAAGGCAAAACACTGTTCAAAACTTTAGTGAAATCCTAAATAACTGACATAAAATTAAAAAAGGGCTTTGCAGCAGTATAAATAAACACTTTTGAGATTTCTTACCGAGCTTGCTTCTTCTTGTTGGAACTGGCGAGACTTGAATCTGGCGCAGAATCATCAAATGTAACTTCACCTAGTTGGTGTCAAAACATGTGACAACAAACAAAAAACAGTTGTACGAAGCTTTGTTATTTGGTCTCGAAGCAAAAATTTAAAACCGAAAAAATCGAGGGGATTCAATTTCACCTCCCCCCCCCCGAGGTTTCTAGGGTAAATAACACACTTTTCGACCTTCCTTCCAGTATGAAATTGACTGTAAAACTCAATATACCGGGGCAACGTTTTTGCCTTTGAAGTTTTATCATTTATATGGTTTTCTCAAATCGCTGAAAGTATCGAACTTTGGACTTACCAAACTATATTTAAAAACGCTTTTAATTATGATCTTTTTAATTTTCGGGTTCACAAAGTAACAAACTTATGAAGAGCAAAAGTTCGTAAAGATACGATGGAGTATTTTGCGTCACGAAAGTGTTAAACTTGTGTAATTTCTGCACAAAATTCATTGGCTTGTATTATTCGAACACGGCATTTCACTTTTTGCCAAATTTCTCGAAAACGAAAACTGTTAGGAAAGTTTTGTTGTGATTCTCGATAAAAGTACACCAAAAGGATTTTCTGGACAAAAACAAAGAAATCTCAAAAATCACTTTAGCCCGCGAGTTCTTGATTCTTACAGTCAACCACTTTTAACATGCAAATAGTACCCAACCTACTTATTAGTTATCGCAACATTTGCCAAATTGTCATTTAACGTTGTTAAGGAAACCGAAAAACCGCCATTTTTGTCGCCGACTTAGCTTGGATTTTTGAAAACATTTAGAATTTGTCAGTTTTCTAAAATATTTACAAAAGTTGTAATAAAACATTATTTCAGGCGAAAAAAAATAGACGGTAAAACAACCAAAGTAAAAATTTCAAAAAATGGACTTTAGAGAAGTTTTTAAAATTTCTCAATTCTGCAAGAAAAAGCTAGTTTGCTTACAATATTAGTGATGACGGCATCACTGATGATATCATCTAGTTAGCGGCAGTTGCTAAAATGGTTTCGGCGAACGTTTTGGGGTTGAAGTTCAATATCTCAAAGCTAATAATCTTCTTTGTGAGTTCTGGGCGTTAATTCAATTCAAGGGGTGAGGAATTTCAAAAACTCTATTTCTGTTTTGCACACTCAGCTCAATCCCTGCAGAAAAACAAAAATTTGCACTCCTCCTAGAAACTTAAATAGATACACGTAAAAAGGTGGATTAAAATCAAGAGTGAAAGCAGGTAAACAATTTTATTATCAATACACCCCTCCCCGCCCCCCAACCCATCCCCCATCATTCAGAACTGAGTTTGACTTTGCCTTTGTGAAAATAAAAGATCAAAAACTTTATGCCAATGTTATTTTCGTTTCTTATAATGATTGTGTGCTATAATCTTTTTCCAAACTGTTATCATCACCTAAAAATAGTTTTGAATCACAAAATGTCACAAGTTTTAAAATCAAGTTTTTAAATCACAAAATGTCACAATTTTGTTACAAAAAGCGTGGGTTTATTTGTAGGCGGAGCTTGTTACATGTCATTCATGCTCGATAACAAACAAGCAGAATCATCTGGAAGCTAAATAGTTATTCATAAAATGTCCTAGGTATTCCATTGTTTAAGTTGTTTGTTCTCTTCGTTAACACACTGATTAACTGCCTCAAGGCTATTCACTGAGAACGACGATAAAATGTACACTAAACGATAAGTCTTTCTCTTTGGACTGTTAGTGTTAAGACACATAGTCACAGTATCTAACCCTTACGTTCATTACATGGAATAAAATATATTATTAACACTTTTAAACTAAAGAATGACATCTACGTCATGCCAAGCTTAAAACAATTATGAATGTAGTGAGACAGATCGCCAAACACAAAGTTGATGTGTATCACTGAGATAAAATAATACTATTTGTAGCGGATGAATAGATTCCAGTCACTGGTCTACACATAATTAATCAAATTTCCAAACCGACAAACTTGAACACCCAGCGAACTTCAAAATCGTTTAATTACAGACAATCCACTCGAATTTGTTTCGTACCAATATTTCTTAACCGGCAAGGTTTTTCTTGCATTGAACCATATCATATGCAGGTCATGTTCCTGCCTGTGCTATCTTTTTATGCCACATTAAATTTTAATAATTAGGCGCTTTCTCATCTCTTCAGACAGCGGAATCTTATTAATACCTGCTGCGAAACCACAGCCATTGAAAAGGTTTCTGCTCCATTCGTTTCTTTGTCCCCTATTTCCGTCTATTTTGTAGTAAGAGTAAATGAAAGCGTTGGCATTCTTTTGTTGCTGGCGAAAAACAAGCTCTTGATAAACAAATTATCAGTTGCTGCGCTCATCCGATTCTTTGTACACAGACTGGCAACGCAATATGAGATTAACAAGACCTGTTAAATTTGCCTTTTTCACCTTTTTTGTCTTGCTTATTATCCTCCTGGCGTTGTCATTACATATGATTGTGTTAATACTTACTGACAAACAAGGATCCACAACAAGAGCATTCGGAGGTGGTATGTACAATTCAATGTCCTCTGAAGTTCTTATCACGCGTGTTTTAGATGTTATACTTAATTCGTGCGAATTTAATTGAAGGCAATGATTAACCCCGTCAGCAAATACTAATCCAGAACAGCTGAAAGATGAAACAAGCAAAATTATTTAGGCATTTATAACAAGTTTAATCGAATAAATGCAGCCGAGGTAAAATTAACATATTGATATAGTCAAATTCAACCAAACGAAGTCCCACTGTAGCACAACGTCTAAGATGAAGTTACTGGAAACCCGTTTTTGCAAATATGTAATTATTAGTCATTTGATTTTGACTTTATTTAAAGAAAACTTACTAAAAAATTTTCAGTCTTTAGTTCTTTTAAGAACTTTATAAATAAAATTAACGTTGCGTTTGAATAAAATTACAAAACGTTTTCGAACAGATTATCTCTATATAACGGATGACTTTCGGTTAAAACATCAGAATTTTCGAGTTTTAACGACTTTAGCTCAACGTCCGGAAATAAAGTCTTATGCTATAAAAATAAAACAGGAAAACCAATTAACAAACCTGGTCTTTGTTAGGGGTTTTCACAATGCGTGAGATAATGGGACAAGTATGTAAAGCATTCGGAGGTGGTATGTACAATTCAATTTCCTCTGAAGTTCTTATCACGCGTGTTTTAGATGTTATTCGTGCGAACTTAATTGTAAACAATGATTAACCCGTCAGCAAATATTAATCCAGAACAGCTGAAAGATGAAACGAGCTAACCTATTTATGCATTAATAACAAGTTTAGTCGAATAAGTTCAGCCGAGGTAAAATTAACATATTGATATAGTTCAAATTCAACCAAATGAAGTCCCGCTGTAACACAACGTCTAAGCTGAAGTTACTGGAAACCCGTTTTTGCAAGTATGTAATTTTTAGTCATTTGATTTTGACTTTATTTTAAGAAACCTTACTAAAAAAATATCCAGTTTAAAGTTCTTTTTATAAATAGAACAAACGCTGCGTCTGAATAAATTTACAAAACATTTTCGAACAGATCATCTCTATATAACAGATTAATTTCGCATAAAACATCAGAATTTTGGATTTTTTTCAACGACTTTAGCTCAACGCCCGGAAATAAAGTCTAATGTTATAAAAATAAAACGGGAAAACTAATTAACAAACCTGGTCATTGTTAGGAGTTTTGACAATGCGTAAGATAATAGGACAAATATATAAAAGCAAATAACACCTAGGCATTTTATTATTGTATATCTTCAGTTGGTTGGCTGCGGAGATTCAGTGTGGCAGTCGTAGAGAAAGATGTTTCAATCCAATCGTACTGTTTCTTAAATATACTCAAAATTAATATCGAAAAAAAAACAATCAGAAAGTCAAGCAACATCAGATACAAAGGCATATGGGGAACGGGAGGGGGGCACTAATTTTGGACACGCTATAACTTTCGCTGCTTTGAGTTACTAATTTTTATCAAGCCTTCGGGGAAATTTTGGCGTTTTTTTATCTTGAAAAAAAAATCTGAAGCTTTGCAGCAAGCTGTTAACCCGTTTCACACGAACTCGGCCAGGCGGGTTAACTTTCTCCATGTAAACAAGGCCTATTTTTTTGTTCTTGTTCATGTTTCAGTTCCTGTATTTTGTATTCAAAAGAGGTGTGCGAAACGTGTAGAACTGTATTTTTTGAAAAGAGAAGAAACGAAATGATAAACATTTAAATTTCCAACAAAAACCCAAAGCAAAAGCAGAGTTTGGGTTTCAAAAAACTTGCACAGTTCTACATCGACTCATTCCCATCTCACGCAGAATAACTTTAATAAACTGTCTAAAAAGTAAAGTGACTCAACCTCAAACAGTAAATATACTCCTATTTTCTTTACCAACCATTACAATCTTTAAAAAAACTAATTTGTATTAACACACAGAGTTACAGTACTGCTCGTCAAATCCTTGTCAAAACGGAGGCAACTGCGTTGATGGGGTGAACTCTCACAACTGCTCGTGTGTTAAAGGATTCAACGGCACAAACTGTGAAAACGGTCAGTTCAAATAACAAATCAGATAGTGGTGCTTTATATAGCACCTTCCACTTGATGGCTTGAAGTGCTTTACTTTTAGTTATTCAGCGATGAAGATAACATTTTACGATTATACTATATCCTCGGAACGATTTCTTAAGTTAGCTCCACTACTTTATGACATTCACAATCATATCTTTTCTAGAACCTAAACCAGTTCAGATTTCCTTGAAAGCAACTCAAATGAACCAGGAAAACAAAACATCCTTAATGAATACTAAAAGAATCGCTGGGAAC
>JAOBYE010718645.1:0-10681 GCA_025403585.1 Parazoanthus swiftii
TAATGAGCCATTTCTATTGTTCTAGCTCATTTGCATTAGATTCGACACATGAAAAGTTCGACGTCTGAACTAGGCCTTAACTGACTTTGTCACCTCTGAAGTTTTTCGCGATTTACCAGACAGTGTTGGACTTGGCGGGAAACACATCAAATTTACTGTGTTCAAATTTATGCTGTTTTTCTTTTTTGCCCGAGTTATACTGATTTTTCACTGCTTCTCAGTTTTACACTTTCCTACATAGTTCGTGGTTCAGTAAAGTTTGACATTTTAGGCAACTGAAACGTAACTCAAACTTAATAATAATAATGTTTTTATTTCATAACCTTGCATAAAACATGTTAGTTACTAAAAATTACAATATGTTAAATCACTAATACAAAGCTAAATTGAAATTAGTATTTAAAAATATTTACTGTGCAAACTGATATTGGAAATGGAGCCTGTTTAAGAAAGATGACTTGTAGCGTTCAGTATTTAAGCGAGACAACAAACTTCTAGAATTTTTAAGGTGTAGGGAGCTTTCTTTAAAACGAGGCAAAGGTTAAAAAGAGGATACCTGGTTGTCTGCGGATTCTATTAGCAAGAGAAAGGTCTGATTTCTCCACTAGCTCTGAAATATTTACATGATGTGGTATGTAATTACGATTATAACAGCGAGTAAGAAATTTTTGCAATGCATTAAGATAAGGCGGAGGCGCGGCGTAGACAGAAAAACCATACGTAGTCTTAGGTTGGCTACATGTAGCCTTACTGGCGTAGAGTAAGGAGAACAAATAAGCATCTATCTAATAAAACTGAACTCGGATTAAACTCAAATTATAACTCAATCATTAGCCTATCTATATATTGCCCCAATAACTGACTTTTTAGTTTCTAGTGTTTTGAAAATGTTTTAATTTATCAGTTGACCTTATAGTTGCCTGAACCGCATTCTGCATATTCGTCTGTCTTCCTACCCATCCCACGTTTGGTTAACTAGAACGCTTTTGTTTTAAGTTGTAACTTTGAGAGAAGTTAGCAATCGCGTTTTCAACTTGGCAGTTTTCATGAGTTCACAAGTTTACTATGTTACTCACCACAATGCTTAACTTTATAAGGAGTTGGTGTAACAAGTTGTTGGATTAGAAAATAGACCAAGATCGCCGTGTCATATCGTTTGGCAACTTACCACGTGGTGTACAAGCAGGACGCAAATGCCCTTCAAACTATTCCTGTGCTTCCCGATATCTATTTAATTTGGAATATACAGTTGGTTACGTTTAGCACAGGGTTCGAGTTATCGGTAGTTCTGATTTGGACTTGGCGTTCTTCACTATCGTTGTATAATCATTGACAAAAATGGAACTGAAGGACTTAATTGCTTCGATTGGTTGTTGTTCAAAGTCACATAAAATGAGAAAGTGGAACTGAAGAGAAGAGTCGAGCACAAGAGCTGAGCATTAAACAAATTATACGCTTATGTAGATGTAGATGTATATAGGTGCTCCCGGTAGGGCCGGCCTGCTAACGAGGTCGAACCGAAAACATGTACAAGGCGCCTTTAGCACCCGCTATACCGCCCTTGCGTTAGAAATGAGATTATATACCACAAAACTGGCATTAGTCTACTCTTACCGACGAGTTGCGTGGGTTCTTTTAAGTCCCCCGATAGAGAGTTTTGATGTCTTCAAGTCCAAGTATACCGGTGATTTGGAAATTCAATCATGAATACAGAACAATTGTTCTATACTTTGATCGCAAGTATTCTAGTGAAATGAATGTCTGAACACTAGGGGTTATTTCAAGAGCTTCCTGTTTCAGAGACTCCTTGCTTCAATTTGTACTGTGGCCTTTCCTGTATGTGTAAATCCTCCGTCTATGTAAAGTTCCCCAGAAACTGGCCTCAGATTATAATATTTTGAAAGACTGAAAAGGTTTTTTTGTTTTTTTTGTTTTTTGTTTTAAAAGTTTTAAAAAACTTTACAATTACCTTTTATTGTTTGATAGTTAAACAGTTCTTTTTTTTGTTTTTAAAGGTCGGGCTGATATGGATATTTTTACGTAGGGTTGATGTATATGTAAGCACGTGTCCTATTTTCTGCTAAAATTCCCAGCGGGGCAAAAGTTTAGATAAGAAATAACTTATAAACAGAGAAAATCCACGGGTGCGCAGAGATATGAAATTTATCTTTGAGTGTTTGAATCGATAGCTCACAAGTACGTTCTATGGACGAGTTGAACATAAGAAGATAAGTTCCACATCTCCAAGCGTATCATGTATTTTTCTGTTTATTATACAAAACCTACAAACAAACGAGCAATGTTTGCTAATATTGACAGATTAAAGACTTTTGTACTTGTTTTTGTGCCCAGATGCGATTTTCTCAGTGGCCGAAGTCCCTCTACTGAAAACACTGTTTGTACAATAGAAATATGCTCACTATGGGTTATACCTAAGGAGGTTCAATCGAGATTACGTGTCCATTATTTAGCTAATCCTTTTCCGTGCCAAGTGACTCGTTAGACCGGCGCTTATCCCCGGTTTCCGCAGTAATAAGCGGATGAGAGTCTGTGACTCCCCCTGGACTGGACACTAATCCATCGCAGGTTAGCCTCCAACTGAGTCAGGAGAGGAAGCCAAGTGGCCAGGCCAGGGTCCAAACTCACGACCTTTCGGTTACAAGTCAAACACACTAACTGATGTTTACTGCCTAAGGAAACAGGGATAAAGTGCGATGTTGATTTTGAACGTCAGATAAGCAATTATAGATCACACGAGTATTATATTGAGTTCGGAAAAAAGTTGATATAAAGTAAGGCAAGGTTACTCGTATTCTTAGATAGGCACAACTTGTGAAGAACCTGCGCATGCTCTGATTGCTAATGTGATGACACGAGGCAATCTTCACAACATATAACTATAGAAGTCTTAAAAACAATATCAATATACAAGATTTGCAAAGCAAGAAACAGTTAAATAGTTTGACGGGGGAGGAAACATGACGTACGTTCCTGTTGATATTTTAACCCTTTACATAAAAAGCACAAGAAACAGTTTATTATGAATCAAAACTTACAAATGGCAAGTTTAAGATTTATGGATTCGGAACAAGAAATGATATAAAGTAAAGGGATACGGCTAAGGATGTAACTCGATTTGTTATGCGCATGACCATTTATAAAGATCTAACAGATGTTTTAATTGCTAATGCGATGACACGAGGCAGCCGGTTGTTAAATCAAATGTCACTCAGTCAAGGCGGGTAACAAGCCCTTTACTTGTCATTTGCTGGCGCACGTAATCAGTACATGTCTTAGTATGTCACACAGTTCCATCGTACTTTTCGCGCACCAAACGTCTTGGCGTGAATTTAGAGAGGTAGTGAGACGCCGCACGCTGCCTCTAGAATGACCAGTACTCTTTTTAAAGTGGAACCTTCTTATAAGAAAGCACGTCTACTTTACATAAGGCGGTTAAACGACTCAATGTCAAAATTATATTAACTATTATATTAGTAATTATTATTTGATTTAAATTAATTAGTTAATTTCAAGAAAAAATTAATTGTATTTTAATTATTTGAATAACAGACATTAAAGAAAACGAAGATAAATGTCAAATTATCAAGAACGTGCAAAGGGATTGCAGAAGTTCTTGTGGTTGACTATCTAAACACTGGGAAGCTGCAACCAAATCAACTCAAAAAAAGACAAACTCACTGTTTCCCTCGGCGTGGTTAGTCACTTAATCTGAATCTTTCTAGTTTAGAACGGGTCGCATGCAGACAAACGAAACCTAAATATAAATCCTTACTTTAGTCAACAAAGGGAGTGGCCTTGTGGTGCACTGTGCTCACATTAAAGAACAACACAAAGTAGACGCCATGTTTGTGCAGGTGCTATTATTTATAAACGTGCAATGTTACTAATGGTCAGCTTTGCTTGAATCATTATAGTTTCTTATTGCCGATTTAAACTGCCCTAAAATGATTGGCAGCAAATGATTGGCAGCAAATCCCGTTCCCTAATGGTTCCCGACATAAATTAAATGTTTGTTAGTTTATTTTATTTCTTGTTGGAAGCCATCTCTCAACTGTCGTCTGTGGTCATTATGGTTTTAAATTGTTAAAAGCTTCATTGACGGGACCTGTCGCTGGTTCATTCACCCTGTCAGTAGATGATAAAGGGACTGCTGGAAGTTAAAACTCTTCCGTCTGCCAACCAGCTTATAAGAAGCACGGATTGGCCCGCAGTGAGAACTTGTGACATCCGTGTTTGCACCCAGCAACATTCTTGTCGAAAGTTCCAGTTTAGTTGGCTTACTTTCAAGTAAACCTTCCATTAAATTTAAATCTTACTCAGTTTTTCTCCATGATCGAATTACATATTAAACAAAAATAACATTTAGCTTTTCCCGGGAGTTGCCAGGTTTGCGGTTTGTTGAAGTTTGCGAAGTCGGTAGCATTAACAAAGCTTAAATGATAACATTTAGAAACTCGCATGATAACTTAAGAAAAGTGTTGTCACGCCTTGAGTCGTCTAACCTTTATGACGCAAGCTTTTAAGTTTCATGAAGTAATAGAGGATACGAAAAGGCTGTGTTTGAAGGGTAAAACAAATGTGAGCTGACTGTTTGACGCAGTTTAGTTTTGCATTTGTTGTTATCACGGCAACTTGCATGCAAACTGACGGGTTAAGAAGCACTGTGAACTCACACTGTTCAAGCCTAGGGTGTTCTGCATCCGTGCCTTCTTAATAAGATGTTATGTGAGACTATTGGATTTTTACCAGTTCGGATGTACATGGCATAGTTTCAAGGTCACCGGTAGTATTTTTACTACGCAAACAAATGTATTAAATTTTACCACTAATGCGAAAAAAAATTGCCTAAAGCCAAGGTGGTGTTATTTTTAAAGTCTTTAAGTGTCGACTTTTGCCATGAACTTTTGGTGTTAAGACACAAAAACAAGAAATGCTGCTGCGCTTTGGTTTGTCTCGTTTCACAAGAGCAGACACTTTCTATTATATATTAAATGATTTCCATCCCTAATAAACTCAGCTTTGAATAAGCCTTTAAGATGTAAACTACTGAGTTTATCAACGAGTTTAATGTCTGCGTTTCTTTGGGCTAACAGTTACTGATATCCTTTAAATCTAACAGTTCTATTCTTAATGTGTGGTCTGAATAACAACGAATTTGTGTCGCCGCTCTGAAACTCTCCTTGGATAGGAAAAAGAAGAGAGATACGTTATTCTTCCGAACTGTACGTGTTTTCAGCCCTTAAACTGTGATGTATCGTGACCACACCACAGGGGCGGCTATCACCAGACCGGACCAAATGGCTTAAGTCTGGCTCATTCGTCATTACAAAGCCCGAATTTTCACGGGGTTAAGATTTCACACACTTTGCCCGCAGGAAAAGTAACTAGAGATCACAGTATTGCCGTAAACAAACAAACAGCCCAATACAGCTAATGAAAAAGAATCAATTCAACACTGAAAGTTGATCAACATTGTTGTGTAAATGAATGAATTGTCATTTATCTGAGTGTTCCACAAAAAGGCGTTGAGTTTGTGTGTAAAAAATCCGATTAATATTTAATAACCCTAATAACCTCACAGGGTGCAAAAAGTCAAGGGTAGCGGCTGGGTTTGATACATCAACGATACAGGTCCTGTCGTGCTAGTCCCAGCTCAATACGCTAATATTAAACCCCAACTAACACGTACTCTACTGCTTATGTGCAGACAACGCTTCCTTTTCCCTGGCGTCCGGCTGAGGGCAAACCAACGAAACTGAACTTTTCCGGACTTGTTTTGAAAAGGTGGAAATTTCTAGAGCTCGCCCAAGAGGTTTAGATTATTTCACGCTACTTGTGGAATTGGCTATTCCATAACTGCGAGTGTTAAAACTGGGAAAGCTGTGAAGAAGTTGCTTTGGGTTTCTCGTTACACGGACGAGAGAGACCTGCTTTTCCCTCGTCTTTCTGATATTGGGGTAATGCGGCCACAGTAAGATCTATCTGAATTGAGACTCTGACAGATTTCCAGATAAAGTAAGAGCTGAAGGCAGCCAGAGCGTTGTGAAACAACTCGGTCGCTATGGATGCTTTGCGATTCATACTGGTTTTGATAGCTTTTAAAACCATTGCTGTCGGTTCGCAAGGTAAGCACTTTCCTCTTAAGAAATATGTTTTTCGCAGTTTCACACAAGAGCTTGAAGAGGGAGTGGACTCCAACGAGTTGTCACTCTTTGTTCTCACGGAAATACAAACATAGAAATTTCTTATAACGTCAATCGTTTATGATCAAACGTTTAAGTACTATATTTATTAGTTCTGTACATCTGCTTTGGCAATAGAACTCAGACGGTAGAAGACGGTGACGTACATATGAAATGGTTAGGCTTAACAAAATCATAATGTATATACGTGCAAGACAAACGAAGGGTTTCAACGAAAGGTAAAGAAAAAGGTTTTGTCGTGGGTTTTACTTCTGCTTTATACTTACAGCTCAGTATTTGCAAACGATATACAGTTGCAGGTTTTGTGTTTTACAAATAAAACAAATCGCAACATCCAGCGTACTTTATGGCGGTATGGCCGGAATTTATGTATACCTCGAACAACGCAAAGACTTCGCTCGCTTTTCTTTGATGTGAGTCTTTACTGTTTATACTATTATACAAAACTGACTTGGAACCATTTTGCGAAGGAAGAGCTAATAAAACGATAAATTGTGAACAGGAATTTTACCTGAGGGAAGATAGACATTTACCGATAAATACATTGCGAAAATTTCTCCAGGCTAACAAAGGTCCAATAATTTCGCAGTTGCTTTTTAAGAGAAACTTAAAATTTCCTTTTTCGTTTCCCCTTTTTTTGTCAACTACGTAAGAATCATATCGCTTCTGCTAATTTTAGTAATTTTATAACTCGTACAATTCTTACTAAGGCAAAAACAAATATCTGTTTATTCAATTAGTTAAAACATTAAGTCTAGCAAGGTGATTGGTTGTCTCGTTTTGTTATGGAGTTTCGGCATTTTCAAAATAAATCGAGCCAATTCGAGGTACCGTAGGTCAATGCGATGTGGACTCGGTATTCACAGAGTGCTCAAACAAGAAAAGAGGGTCAACTTGTGGTCCATTACTACTGTAGTGTTTTTAAAGCGTTGACGTGCATAACAAGGCGCTCACTCAAACTGCGTCAAAAATAAGTTATTTAGAATATCTTGATATATATACTGTATTTGGTATTGTTCGTATCGTCTCTTAAAGTGCAGTCGTGCAAAGTAAAAGATCATGCACGAACATACATTTTTCAAGTGCAAATTTTTATAATTCACATATATTTGCCCTCTTTATAGTTATTTTCAATAATCAAGGCTGCTTTGTCACCGCGAAGCTTTGTAATGTCTCCGTTAACGCGTTGCTTCTGGCGATTTCAAAGATATAAGTATCTTTGGTAGAGCAAAGTAGATACAGCAAAACTGGAATAGTAAATCATTAATGGATTTATCACAATCTCATTATAGCCCATCATCTTCAGCTATCCAGAAATTTGTTCATACACATTTCCCTACGATCGGGTGTGAATTGTTTCGTAGTTTTAAAATCAACAGCAGACTTTGTAGTCAATACCTCATCTATCAGTGTTGCTATTGTCTGTTTTTAATTAACAAATTGCTATTCTACTAATTAAAAACTCTTACCTCTTCAAACATATACGCTACAACTAGATCTTACAAGTGCCAACAGAGATCTTTCTAAATACGAACAGTTGAACTTATCCACACGAAAACCTTATTTTAACCTCAGAATTCGTAGCAAATCTACCATTCCAAATTAGTTTCTGAGACTTTTTACTTTTTTCAGTGGCTTTCCATTTTAAAACTTTGGACTGATCAGTAGAAGGCGAAGAATTTCGTTATAAATACTTTCCAATAAAGTTAATAACAGGTCCCGGTAAGAGTTTTTTCACTGCCTTATTTACACAAAAAATTATTGGGCGGGGGACTTTTTGAAAAAACAAATCAACTGACAGGAAGGCTAGCCAGAAGGCGGGCAGAGGACTTGAACACGGGGCCATCGTAAATCTTTCGTCAAGATGTGTTTTCATTATTTTGTTTCGGCCGAATATAACATCGTAATAACTAATCAATCAATTTTGTTCCCTTTGTCGTCAATAGATAATTTTGAAACAAGGTTAAAAAAAGGGTCGCGATGAAATTGTGTTGAAAGCAGTTTGAAACGTTGATAGGTGGAACTGAAAGGAACATTCGGTAATTTTCTACGAAAAACGGCTAGATTCATAATTGGCTTGTTTCATAATGCGTAGGTTTTTTCGTCTGGGGTGAGGGTGGACTCCGGGCTCATTGTCTTACAACATACTGAGATTGTTTTTGGAAAATTTATGTTTATTTCGGGTGGGAAACTTTGAGGATTGGTGTTCTAGATGTTATTATGGAGGATTATGATATAAATAGAAGTTTCTTGAAAAGCTGACCCAACTACGGTCGCCTGGTTTAAGTAATCCTCTTTGCCTCCCCTTGAAAGGAAATTAGATAAAAAGTAAGCAGATCGCAAGTTGTGTAAGGAATTCTAATATATTGACTCGATTAGTACCCTTCCACTTGAATCACACAACGGAGATCTTTGCAGAGCTATTCAAGATATGTTATGTTTTTGTAAGAGTTAACTTACTTTGCCTCTGTATGGCACTGGCTTATATTGTTGGTATATTGTTCCTGACTTATTTTTACACCGGATTTTTTTTCTGTTTACGATAAACTACTATACTAATTAATGTAGTTAATGATAGTCATAACTTAACTATTTCCAAACTCTCTATGTATGGTAAGTTTCAAGTCGATCAATATTTTAATTTGCGTTTTAGGAGGGGGCTGATACGAACCTCCTACTGTGAGGGTAGTGGTGGAGAAAAACCACCTGTATGAGAGATAGAGGGTTTTAATTAAAATTGTTGAGAGTGAGAAATCAATTGTTAATATTGTTTATATATTTTAAAATTAGGCAATCTTTTTTTAGATCCGAGATTTGTTTGTTGCTGTATCTAAACATATAGTCATTGCTACTCGTAGTCATTGTAAACTCTGTTTTGAGGTTAAGTCCAATAAAATGTACATTAATTGGCTGCATGTAATTTGTCAGAAACGACGACTTGTCTGTGTTTGTTTTGTTTTCTATTTTAAGATGAAAACGTTGCGGAGGGTAGATTTAGAATTTTTAGTTTGCTAGTTTTAACCTATCGATGACAAGATTTGTTTATCAACTGTATGTTTAGGTTTGGCAACTGTATGTTTAGGTTTGCCAGATGATCAATTAATAAACAAGAACAAACTATTTTAAAACACGGTACTTGCTTCAAAACATATTTCTGGCAAGATACCTGGTCATCAAGTTGTGTAATACTCCACTCAAGAAAGCTGGCAACTCTTTAATATTAATTTAACATGATTACCGGCGGTGATTATTAGCAGAGCTTGAATCACTGTAATTGGATCACTGTTGGCTTAGATGGTATTAGAATAAGGCGACAAGTCTAATCGAATCGGCACGTATAGCCAAGAATCATTGGCGATGCTGGGACGTGGTGAATATGAAGACGTCTGCTAAAATTATGCTTTTGAACTCTTTTTCTGTCATGTGCCATGGTAGAAGACTGACACACAGATACACGCTGAAATGCACTTAAGAATTTTTTAAGTCAGTCCAAAAGTGATAGATATATCCAGAGTGTATTTTAACCCTTTACGCACGAAATTTCAAACGAAGAACTTTAAATCTGTCTGTAAGTTCCGTATTTAAGGTATTGATAAGTGTCTTTAATGTCAGTAACTCAATTCTTTTTCCCTTTAATCTCAACGTTCTCAATTACACTGAATCTAGCAGGAATACATCATAATTATGCTTTGACATTTTTGCAAAACACACAGACACCTTGTTGTCTTAAAAAGGTATTACGTAACACTTATGACGTTATAAATCACGTGCAGTGTGATTCAGAACCCAAGGATCTCGTATATAGAGAAAGTATAAAAAGTCGAAATTTAACCAAATAAGGCGTTGTCATGGTAACAAATGATAACCTTGACCAAAATTTTCTCAGAATCTTGTTTTACATAAAATTTTAGGGTAAAGGAGCCAGGGGTTATTTCTCAACTATCAACAAATTTCTTGATTGTTGAAATCAGTGCGGATACTGTTACGCCGTAAAATGAAGCAGTTGCCGCAAAATTTAACATCAACCGGAAATGAACAACGCAAAATGTAACAATTTTAACATTCCAAATGGTTGAGGAATAGACTAGGTCTCTAGACAGGGATTTTGGCATCCCACAACTTACTTACTTACTTACATACATACTTACATACATACATACATACATACATACATACACACATACATACATACATGTACATACATACACACATACATACGTACGTACAAACATACATGCATACATACATACAGACAGACAGACAGACAGACATACATACATACATACATACATACATACATGCATACATACATACATACATACGTACATACATACATACGTACATACATACATACGTACATACATACATACGTACATATCATAGTAACATAGTAAATGGTTTGAACCCAGGAGTATCAGTGTTTCGTGTGGTGTGATCGTCCGGGTGAGAGTAGTTCT
>JAOBYE010718656.1:0-10678 GCA_025403585.1 Parazoanthus swiftii
TGTCGAAAAATTCAAAATACTCTAACTAAAAAACAAAACATCATATCTACGTAAAACTTTCACATAATACTTTGGATGCCGATGTATAACTAATGTTAAAAAAACGGTTCAATAGATCTTGTAGTTTAGATTTTAGAATTTTGATGACGTCACGTGAAAACGCTCTATAACACAATAACATTACTTCCAAATTCGCACTACAATTACCACCCAAGAGAAAATCCACATTTTAGGTCCAGAAACAATTACTGTTCCTCTAAAAAAACTTCTGAAATCCATAAACCGTAGCGTGTGTGTATATATCCCCAGAAATGCTTCAACTACACTACACTTCCTAGTTTCTTCAAAACAAATTCTTCCTTCTTTTCTCTAAACGAACCTGAGAAGAAGCTGCACTTACCTTCGTCCGTTATGACTCCAATGTCATCATCTGAGAACACGTCTGACTCTGCGTCACCAGTTTCTTTCTCGTCAGCTATGTCGTCATTCACGAACTCGATGTCATCAAAGTTTTCCGATGCAGTCTGAGAAGTAATTTTATTAAAAATACTCGAAGTTAACCATGAGTTCATATTTGAAGACCGAAGTCTCATTGAAAAATACAATGACTTGACGAATTCACAGTGGAAAATGTCAAATTGCTGCTTCTTTTTTAATCTTCTTCGGCCTTCATAGAACTTTCAAAATAGGGTTTTCCTCACATACAACTTGGAAAGCACTTCAAACTAGGAATCGTGATTTTTTTTCTGTTTTGAGCCACTTCGCGTGTCTTCCTAAATAAATATTTTCAGGGTTAGTGCTGACCTCTGAATGTGAAATTTCCGGAGTTTTCAAGAGTATTCAAGTAGAATTTACGGAATTTTCAAGGAAGTTTAAGGGGTGGCACAAACCCTGGTACTTTGTTCATACTTTTTCGGTTTCAGAACACGGAGCAGCTGAGACGTATTTAGAAATTATGAATTTTTCCGAAACATGTTGTTTAGATCCTTTTTATTGCCGATTTGTATAATTTCGTAATGTTAGCCCTATCAACCATATCGTCTATATTGTAAATTTTAGCTTAGGTTTAGAGATGAAGAGCCACTAATTATAGTGGAAATGCTCTAGTAAATAATTCGTTTATTCACTGTTACTGCAAACCAACTCACTTAATACACGTGTTGCAGCTAATGTTCATTGCATGTTAATTTGATTGCATGAACATTTTATAACAAAATCGAAGACACTGTAGGAAGGATTTCTTTAGAAAAACAGTGTCAGGCTGGACAGAGTCTCAGAGTGCTTGGTGCACATGCTAACTTAGGAACATTTTAAAAGGATTTGAGGATAAAATCCCCAAAATAATAAATAGCATTCAGCCTCGCCCCCCCCCCCCCCAAAAAAAAAAGAGTGTAGCACATTAGTTGTAGCACATGTAGTTTCGAGCACTTGACAGAGGAAAGCCGATACAATTAGTAACAAAAATTGAGATCCTCTACCTTTCGACTACTTTCGGTCGCCTGTGGACAATAGTAGTAAAACTCTGGATTTGTGGGAACGCGTTTGAAGGAGCGCTCCATAATTCCCGCAAACTTTGATGTGACAGACTGGTGGAGACCAGGTACGGATTCACAGACACCACTAAGTAGCTCCCTCACGACATTGGTTGAATATTGGCCAGCATAGCTTTGGTAAGGAAAAGGTGCAACTTTCTTTGCTAGGTCTCTGTCTGCCCAACGTCTCACATAATGGCCACAAAGGGTGCGGATAAAGTCTGTAATATCAGTCTCAACAAAGTTTTCCTCGCAGATTTCATCGACAGCCGACTGCATGTCGTAGTTGTTGACGTGCTGACCTCGTTGTAAACTACTGAAAATGCTAAGAACAAAACTGTGGAAGAACAGATCATGGATCGCGCTACAATGTAACGCAAGATGTTTTGATGAACCGAATCGACCATACGTTCGTCCTTCTAGAGCTCTGGGTATGTCTTCTAGTAAGACAGGGGAGTTGGGGTACTGCGTTGAAGAAATCTGTGTGAAGTCTTGGATGATGTCTCCCTGGGTCTTTTCTTCACTGCCCGCCTGCCCTGGTTCATGAATTGTCGTCAGGGTGGAAAGAGGAACGTCGTAAGCATAAATCGGGATGATGAAGGCGCAACAACCATCCTCGGTGTCAGATTCACGACGGCTCCGCGATGGGGAATTATTACAGGTTGGTGTCAGATCGCCTTCCGTTTCGTGAAAAGAAACTTTCCTTGCCTCAAGGAAAGAACTTCCTTTGGCAGTTTTTGCGAAGGAACTTCCATTGTTTTCTGTGATCGGTGTTGTTTCTTCAAAAGATTCTGGGTAAGAAAGATTTAGCAACGATAAGTAAAACTATGTAGTTGTAGTATTGTTCGATAACCCTGTATATAAGAACGATGGCAGGTTTGGTAATATAATGGTAACATTATTCGGGAGGAAAGGGGTGATTAAAGAGAGGCACTATTATCAATTGGACAAGGATGGGTGGGTCAAGGGTGGTATTTTAACATTAAAAAGAGATCAGTAGAAGGAGCTAAATACATTCTCTAACAGATGTAGTGGTGACCCTAGTTTTGTTTTGTTAGTAGTCTCGCAGTTTAACTTGCTGGGAAGTAACCAGGTTTTAAAATTGCCACATTGTCAAATTCTACAAAAAAATTTATTTTTTTAATATGTACAATGAAAGTTCAAAAAGATAAAGATCCTTTTTTTGCTGGGAACAGAACACAGCACAGTAGAATTAGAGTAGGATAGGGTGTGGTAAAACAGGGTAGAGAAGGGTATAAGATAGAACAGTAGGGTCGATAGAGTTATTGAAGTCGGAAGCCAGGGTAGGGTAGGCATAGCAACTTTCCCTTCGTAAACGGTCGATGACATTTTTAACAGCAATCTATTGTCGGTTTCATGAAAATACAAAAAGTACTAAAACCTAATATACCAAAGACAAAATAGAAAAAAAAACACTAAAAAACGAACTAAAACAAAGCTAAAAGAATTACCGCGTTTTGAACCAACCCGGAACCACTTGCATTCCGGTCCGGTACACTACCACTACGCCAATAACTCGATTCACTGCCGTTCAGAAATTTGAACTGTATTTACATAACAATGGAATCGACTATTGTTGAAAATGGCACCGACTGTTACAAATGGCATTGGCGTAGGCGTAGGGTAAACTAGTTCAAACTGATTTTTTTTTGTCACGTCTAACACATTTACATCCGAAGTTCCGCGATCTGTCAGTAATTGGTTGCAAAAGGTCTCCAAATTACTGAATCCTCGGTAATGCCGACAAATGAACCTTTGACTTTGGATAGGCAGCTATATACCTACACGACTCAGTCAACAATTGCCAAACATAAAAAGAGGCTCTTTCAGTATCCTGTTCCTTTGAATTTTAAATGGTTCATAACAGCTACTTATCAAAATAGCCTTCCAGTAAATAATTATTTTCAACCGAATTCCCATTCGAGTCATCGTACTTCAGAGCGTTTCTATAAAGTTCCAACTTTTAACCTTTCCTACTTACATCCGATAATACTACTTCCTGTCACTGCTATATTTTAAGACCTCTTTCATACAAGTCTAACTGAGAAAAAGTTTCAGCAATAATTAACGAGACTTCAAAACCAAAAACAGATTGTGTCTGGTTGGTAAAAAACTCGTGTCACCTTTTCACATTTTGGCAAATGAACACAGCCATGACGTTACAGCTCACGCACATTATTTTGTATTCCGTAATTACAACGATTCTTTAACTTGGGGCTGTCACGGTAAAGCCTGTTTTGATTTCTTCAACAAAAATAGAATCTCTGAAAGAAATCCAAAGCAAGGGCGAAAAAACCGTGTCATTCAATCCTTTTAATACTTGTACCTTCCAGCCCCATCCAAAATATGGTAACGAATCACACTCAAAGTTTAATTATTCAACATTTTATTTTCAAGAATATTCAACATTTTATTTGCAATATTGTTTTAGATATTTCTATTTTTACTGAAATTTACAAGAAACCGCACAACTGCGAATGCCCCCATCTAACGTCTTGTGCACAGTCGTGTCCTGTTTGCACAACTCCCTAGTACAACACCAAGAGTCTAGCATTAAACATCAGCCAACATAAATGCAAGTCGATGCTGGACAGTGCAAGTTTTAAACTTGAGTTCAACTTGCGTTTTGTTTGGCCACCGACTTACATGGACTTTGAACGAGCTCAAATTTGAACGTAAGTCAATACACGTTCTTTATCGGAAGTTCCTTCAGTGAAGCGCAAGATGAATGTAAGTCTCAAGATCAAAACTTGCACTGACTTGCATAGACTTCCATCTACGTTTGGCAAAGATTTCAAAGGATCATGATTTACCTTCACATGTCAAAGTGCTCCCCAAACTGCGCTTGATCTCATCATCGATATCTTTGTAAACAATCCCATTGCCTGGTTTTTCTAGTTTCTGTTGGAAGCAATCTCTAGGGCTCCTTGGACTTGTTACGGTGCTGACATTTCGCTGGCACTTTCTCATATACTGTAGGTACCGGACACTGGCCGGTATGAAAGACAACACAATGCGACCACAGCCTCCAACGGACGCCACTGCACGGACAAAGCAACGCCAACGGATCAACTGCTTCTTTTTACCCGTGGGAGACTGCTTCGGTTCAGGCCTTTCAAGACTGAGAAAATAATTCAATAGTTTGATTAAAAGTGCAACCTGAATAACTCCATTTTTGGTAAAATCTGTCACATCTTTGTCTTGATTGTAACAAAAACAACATCTACGCAAATAGAATGAGTACATAGTGCCACGTACGATATGTTAGACTTTATATACCTAATGGAATACTATTAAGTTTTCTACTTTGTAGTTACTTCCATTTAGAACCAATGCATTTACGTTAGTATTGAGACATACAGGACATTACACAGTACAACTCACGTCCTGAAAGTAAACTTTCTATTCAAATTTATCAGTACCAACTTTTTATTGAACCAACAATAGTCTTTCATATACCAAATTAAAAATTTCGAACTCAAATTTGTGCGCAGCAGCAAAAGTCAGTGAAAGCTATTACATTTATCGCATATACATCTACATTCCTACCAAGTGCATCGCCAGCATAGGTTAAAAATAAAAAAACTTGCCAATACACCATTTTTCTAATGCCAGTCTTTACTAGATCCATTCCCTCATTGGGGCTAAAAGTGATGTTTATGTTGAATTAATGAGCTCAAATTTGAACGAGTAATGACTTTTAGCCCCCACAAGGGATTGGATCTAGCAAAAATGTGCATTACAAAAATGGTGTATAAAATAGTAATGATGTAGACTGTTAAGCTGTATTGGCAAACAGCCTTAAAAATGTAGTAACAGTTGCGAACAATGGCAAGCATTATTTAACTGTTTACCTCGTTACAAAGTCGGTTTCAAACTCTAAAGATTCAGAAAAAGGAAAGGCCATTCCATTTCTCTCCCGGCCAATGATGTGACACGTAAAGCGCCGGCATTCCTCATCAGAAAGCAGCACCTCTCGGTCATTCAGTTTCTCCATGTTTTCGATTAAGAGTTTGAACAAAGTCTCGTTTGGTAGCTCGTAGTTCGCTGTATGTTCAAAGACAAATAAGCAAACATAAACAACCTCTCGCTTGCTAGCTCCCCGCATTACAAATGTCCTGGACAACAAGTAAAGTGCCATTTGGTGGCTCGCCGTATTTTGACGAGCCCGAAGGGCGAGTGAAAATGCAAAGGACTAGTAACAATATCCAGCCATACTACGTACTAAACTGTTTAATTATAAGAAATCTATTTTACGACTTTCCCTTTCTCATGTAAAACTTCATAAAAGCTCGTTCAACTTGTTTGCTACTATACAAAATGACCTCTACAGTACCAATATCGCAGTTCCAGGCCTAGATATGGGTTTATAGTAATCCACGGACTAAAGTTGTTTAAAACATAACTGGCAATTTTTCGCGCGCTTTTTGTATGGCGCGAGCGTGCATCTATAACTCGATAGACGCACATCCGTGCACCTACTAAATCGCGTGCTCGCGTTCAACCAATAAAAACGCTCAGAACAGTTTAGGAGAACTTTGTACGTTATCAGCTTACGCGTATTTTTTCTTACAATCACTGCTTAAAGTGGCAGAGGCAATTCTCTAAAAGAAAAGGCCCATACTTTACTTGTGCATCTATCGAGTTATGGATGCACTTGGGAAGTTGGGAGAGCACTCAACAGCTAGAGAAGCACTCGGCTTCGCCTCGTACCATTCAAACGCTTCTCTCGTGCTCTCCCAACTTCCCGCGTGTATCCGTAACTAGATAGACGCATGCTAAGCAAAGACCATTTCTGAAATGATGTCATTGAATGATTCGTAGTTTCTGTCACTGGTAACAATTAAAAAAATTGTTCAATAAAATCCCGATACAACCTCTCTAGCTACAGATAAATAATCTTGTTCTTCAAGCCTTCTAACGAGTTATATCATACCTGTTTAACCTATCATGTGCCGAAACAGGTTACTGTCATTTGATCCCACTGTCAATGGTTCAAATCCCTCTTGATGTTTAGTTTCAGAAAAAGCAAAAAACATGAAATGACAGTACTACCTCTTTCTGATCCTTCGATCAAGGATGAGAACAACATTTCCACCTGTCGAGCGTTTTGCAGCAGCTGAACAACGTCATAAGCGAAGGGCAGTTCATCCACAATCCAGTTCTTGTCCAACGTCATGGACGGTTCTCTGTTACCTGGAACAAACTTAAGGGTGTTCTCGGGTGTATGGATGGTTTGATCGTCGCACATGCGCCACAGATGATCAAATGTCAGCAGGCCAGTGATATAGCCCAAGTCCTTGGGAAATATCTAAAAAGGACATTTGCGTAACGATAAAATCAGCGTGTTCAAATATGCATGTAACTCTAACAGTCTACGGAACCTTTTAAAAATAAGAAATCTTTAATGAAGTTTCGAATCGTGTAAAAATTTTGAACAATGTCTTTGAGATTCAATTAACAAGTTCAAGATTGTGGGTAAGTTCGTCGTTTTCGTCTCAAAATCATTCCTTTTCTTTTCCCCAAAAATGCTAAGAGAGGCTCAAAAGCGGTGTCAGACAATAATGACAGAAGATCACCAAAAGATCATCTCTCAATGATGCTGAAATGAAGATCCTCCAATTACCGCTCCATCATTAGCTTTCGTTAACTGTAAATACTTCAGTGTTGATGATAATTATTAAATACAGTCTAATAGTTGTGGAATTTCAACCAATTTGATTGTTTAGCAACACAGGTTATAGGTCAATTCCTTAAATCTGACCATGTATAGAAAATGCTGTTTAAAAAACCGGAAATGAACATTAAAGCTATCCAGTTTGACATTAAACTCCGCTTGGTTTACACTAAATACCGTACGGTTTACACAAAATTAAAAATAGGAAAAACATATCTTGGCTTGTTATATGATTCACGATAAAACAATTATTTCAGTCACATTTGTCGTATATGAAACTGCTATAGCCAACTCGGTGATGCGAGTCTCTTTTTGTTTTTATCACAACATACCCAGCACGTGTTCGTGGAATTATTGATAAAGTTATTGGTGTACTTGAAGCCCATTTATACCCATAATGCCCTGCAGGGGAGTCGATATGGTTTTGGTTTGTAGTTTGCAGTAGGACGTCCATCGAAACATGTCATTAATCACGTCTCACGGATTCGAACCCACGACCTCCCGGCTCCGGAACAGAACACCGATGCTCTGCCAACAGAGCTACAAAATCACCCACGAGCAGCTTCCATCAGCTCAGTTGGTTGAGCAACGGTGACCTGTTCCGAAGGTCGTGGATTCGAATCCCACCGGGGTCAGAGGTTTTTTCCTTTCTCCTTGTGGGCTCATTTCCTTTCTTGGGCTACCGCTCAGAAGGAACAACTTGGGATATTTGTGCATCACTTCAACATACCACATCTATGTTACTATATCAGATTATCAATCAGTTGAACGCTCACAATTCACCTTGGTTGCAAGTGAAGCACGTGAGCACTGAAGTATTCCATAAAAACGCTTCTATTAATAATAATGATTATAAACAATTATCACTACTCTCTAATCTATCAACATACAACAGAGGTTAAAATACTTTCAAGTATTGCCGAAACTATTACCGCATCAGGTACACAGTGGTAAGCAAGTCCCTCGAGGTATTCCAACGAGGGGTTCAGTTCACTGAAGACACCAAACTGAGGCTCGACCCAAGCTTCCGTCACGAGATGTACTTTGTGGCCACTTTCATTTGACGAAGCTTTTCCCTCGAAAGCCCACTCCTCCACTGCATCATGGGATTGACCAGTGAAAGCGGGAAAGAGCACGTACTGCACGATACAAGAGTAGTCTTGCTCTCTTTGACTCGTGTGGTCCTAAAGGTAAGAAGTTGTTGCATAAGATAAAGTAGATAAAAAGGCCCGAAAACACAAAAAAGATTAGACAGATGGGTGGGTGGATGGATGGATGGACGACGGATGGATGGATGGATGTATGGACGGACGGATGGATGGATGGATGGATGGACGAGTGGATGGATGGACGGATGGATGGATGGATGACGGATGGATGGATGGATGGACGACGGATGGATGGATGGATGGATGACGGATGGATGGATTGATGGATGACGGATTGATGGATGGACGGATGGGTTGATGGACGGATGGATTGATGGACGACGGATGGATGAATGGATGGACGACGGATGGATGGATGGACGACGGATGGATGGATGGATTGATGGACGACGGATTGATGGATGGACGGATGGGTTGATGGACGGATGGATGGATGGATGGACGACGGATGGATGGATGGATGGACGACGGATGGATGGATGGATGGACGACGGATGGATGGATGGATGGATGGACGACGGATGGATGGATGGATGGATGGATGGATGGATGGATGGACGACGGATGGATGGATGGATGGATGGATGGATGGATGGATGGATGGATGGATGGATGGATGGACGACGGATGGATGGATGGACGGATGGGTTGATGGACGGATGGATGGATGGATGGATGCCAACTGACAAGTACATACCTTCATGTTGAGCTCTTGAGCCAAAGTAATAATTCCTGCATTGCTACATACAAACTTGTAGCCTTCGTGCAGTCTTAACCTGAGGAAGAAATTGAAAAAAGGAGCTGACAAAATGGATTACTCTGTGAATCGAACCAAAAGCAAAACAAATTTGGACTGTAAGCGTCTTCCACCAGTCCAAAACCACGGTTATTCTAAAGCGTGTTAACGTTAACCTGATGGAATTAAGTGAGCCTTGTCCCCTGTTGACTGGCTTCGAATCTTAAACTACTACTACTACTACTCTTACTACTACTACTACTACTACTACTACTACTACTACTACTACTACTACTACTACTACTACTACTACTACTACTACTACATAACTACTATTACTACTACTACTACATAACTACTACTTCTACTACTACTACTATTACTAATACTACTACTGCTACTACTACTATTACATAACTACTACTACTACATAACTACTACTACTAACTACTACTATTACTACTATTACTACTACTACTGCTACTATTTATATATCAAAATCAAAGTATGGTCTTAAGAATTGTTTGAAAACACTTGAAACATTTAATGAAAAATAGCTTTTAAATGTAAACTTCCAAAAGACCAAAATCTTAATATTTCAAAAATCTGGACGAAAACAAAAGGATATTTCTTTTTGCATTAACAATACACCGTTAGATATTGTTGAAAAATATAAATATCTTGGAATCAAAATTACGACTTCCGGAAATTTTTACTTATGTCAGAAAACTTTAGCTGAAAAAGCTCTAAATGCTGTATTTAAAATACGCAGACAAATAAACTTCTGTCAGATCTCGTTACAATCTGCCAACAAAATTTTTGATACAGCTATTCAACCAATCTTAACTTATGGTAGTGAAGTTTGGGTTCTATATACAAAAAATGAACTTCGATAATTGGGACAATACACCCATTGAGAAGACACATCTGAGGTTTTGCAAAATGTTTTTAGAAGTCAACAAGAAAGCTGCAAACCACGCTACTAGAGCAGAGATGGGACGATTTCCCATACAGATTAGCATCATCAGTTTGATTTTAAAATATTACATATATTTAAATGGCAAAGAAAATAACTCTATAGTTAAACAGGCTCTAATAATGTCACAAGAACTAGGATTTAAATCTCAAAACTCATATCACAGTAAGTTATTTGAAATATTACAATTCTGCAATCATCGCTTTTCTAGACAACCGGATAAACTTACAAATCTACATATATCTGAATTAGTATCATCTGTCAAAAATAAATATAGAGAATTTTGGAAACAAAAAATTGAATCGTCTTCAAAGTTAGAATTTTACCGAAAAGTTAAAGACGACTTTTCTTCCGAAAAATATCTTGACATTGTACAAAATTTTAATGGCCTTCCAAAAAAAGACTACGTAAAACTACGACTCAGCAATCATTCTCTTGTTGAAACTAAAAGATATTCTATACCTAAAATACCACGGGAAAATAGAATCTTTGAATTTTGCCATCTAAACGAAGTTGAAGACGAAATTCATCTTCTTTTCCTTTGTCCACAGTATACAACTTTAAGAA
>JAOBYE010718667.1:0-10678 GCA_025403585.1 Parazoanthus swiftii
ATAATCGCTACTGTCGCTGAATCATTTTGGTCGCGACGGGAGCGACAGTAGCGACGGGAGCGATTATATGGAAACCGGGCTTAAGTCAAATTGCTAAATCAACAAAAACTGGCTGTGTTCCTTCTTCAAATGAGTCACTTCAGTTCTGAAGTTTATAGTTGGAAATTTAGGTGTTTCTCACTTTTTTTTAGAAAAAAATGTAAATGTGTGTGTTCTTTTGCCATTGTAGAGGGATCTTTGTGTGTTCGGTTTGATTAGGTCTTGCATTCTAGCGTTGTCGACCAAGCAAGACGAAATCTCATGTAAACAAAACTGAAGGTTCCTCGAAACTACGAAACAACCAATTACAGATGTATCGTCCTGTTCTTTGTTACCAGTACGCCGTCCTGGGTACAAATGTATTTATCAGAACGTTGATTTGTTTAGTTAATCTTTGTGGCATTTTGGCTCGGCTTATATTCGTTTTGCTTTCAAAAGCACTTACTACTGCATCACGAATTTGAGACTACAGCTAAATGCCAAATCAAAACGAACCTGTTCAAATTACATATATACTGATTGTTTAAGTCTCTAAATCTTTCGCTTCAGTTCTGTAGTCCATAGTTGAGAACTTAGAGATCTATGCTTTCTACCGTTTTCTACATTGCATGTGTACTAGTAGAGAGGTAGAAGAGCCTTTGTTCAGTTCAGGCGTGGAGTAGCCGTTTGACCACAAAATGCCTCGTTAAACAAACCATGCACGTAAATACTCGAGGCCATGGCAGATTTAGGGATGAATGACAACCTAGGAAACAACAAAGTGCAAATCGAAGAGTAACCGACAGTGCCGCACGTCATTCTTTCTTCGACTTTCGTTTCTTAAGTATTTCAAACCTTTGTTCTTAAACTTATCCTTGAAAGTCACTGTAATCATTAGCTTGTGTTTTTGTTGCCTTTATGACTTCTTACTCTGCAGTAAAAGCAAAGGCCAACAACTTGACGTAACAAAATTACTGTATCTGGCCGAAAATCCTTGAAAGGTTTTGAATATACTGCCTAAATGTCCTTATAAATCCTTCATTTCAAAACCTGAAAAGGTCCTTATACGTCCTTGAATTCAGTGCCTTAAAGAGTCCTTATAAATCATTGAATTCAGTGCCTAAAAGAGTCCTCATAAGACCTTTAATTCAGTGCCTAAAAGAGTCCCGTATAAGTCCTTGAATTCAGTGCCTAAAAGAGTCCTTGTAAGTCCTTAAATTCAGTGCCTAAAAGAGTCGACCTTATAAGTCCTTGAATTCAGTGCCTAAAAGAGTCCTTATAAGTCGTTGAATTAGTGCCTAAAAGAGTCCTTAGAAATCCTTGAATTCAGTGCCTAAAAGAGTCCTTATAAGTTCTTGAATTCAGTGTCACGAAAAGAATACGAACCCAGAAATCTCGGATTTTAGCCACCACTCCGCGTCCCCATTTATACTATTCTCTATTTCTCCTTCGTAGTTACAGTAACAAACATCTTCAAAGGGGAATACATCCTTAGATGCTTCGTTCACCTGATCTTTGCCATACCGTGTTGGTGGCATCGCGCTGCACGCTCGTGGAGGTCGCGCCTGCCATATATGGCACTGTCCATTGTCTTCACACTGCTACACTGGGGAGCCTTCGGGTATGAGATGTATACTGCTCACACATACTGGACACCAAAGCACCCCACTGTACATAAACCACGAATAGCAACAGACACGCTTGTCGTGATGATCTTACTGTTTCTGTCGGGAGCTACCACCTACACTTTAGCTTTGGCATATTTCTATAATCCTAAGAACAGATTTTTTGGCCCTTCTACAAGATTAGTTCCTCGCTTCGAGTTCAAGCCGGATGGCGAGCAGGAAGACATTGGTCCTACAGGAGTTGACTGGATCTACACCAACATTTTCTTGTTTGTTGGCACCCTTGATGTTGCGTTGATGTTTTCCGCTGATCAAAGCAATGTCTTTTTTGATTTCTGCGGAATTAAAGAATTCAAAAATAACACTGACAAGCTTCACAGCGTATTTTACGATGTTGGTGTGGGGTTTCTATTCTGGGCGTTAGAAGGAGGTGTAGTTTTCTGTTGTGTATATTTCATTATGACCCGAGATGTCGTGAGGCACATCGAGTTCACTCAGCGTCTAATACTTGAGAGTACCTAGGATTTGAGTACGGCAAAACGACAATACGTTCATCTCCTTGAGTACACAGAAAAGGTCGCAGACTCCCTCAAGATATGGTTCATTGTCCATACAGCACTGTTTATGTTCATATTGCTATTTGGTGCTTTAAGCTTGGTTCAGCTTGGTTCGACTGACGAAAAGCTTCGAGAATGCGACAAATTACAAATTGACGAACACTGGTTTTGGGTTTCAGAAATTACGGGGTCATTCCTAATCGCCTTCAAATTTTCTTTTCCCTTTCTCGCAGCAAGTAGAGTGTCGCGTCGGTTCGATAAGATGCTCAACGCGTTTAACTTGCGCTTCAACGTCGACGATCATCGGAATTATGATTCATTCTTGTTCTTCTGCAAAAGATGCAAGGCCGGGTTCAAAATATCTGGGATCCGAATAACAGTCAATGTGGCAATTGTTTCTTTCTTATTGTCTTTTCTTGGTCTTCTGAAAGTTTACGTGCATGCGCGGCAGTCAGCCGAAGGCTCGCCTATTTCACCGCCTCTTGGCACGGCCAATACGACGTTAGGAATGTAAGAAGTTCAAATGATAAAGGTAAAGCAACTTTATGTAGCGAGAGTAAAACGTGACAGTAATTAACTGATAACTTGTGGACCTTAGTGCGCACTTTACCCCCTTCCCCTGTCAGTGCTCCGTTTTACGGGTGTTTAAAAGTAATGCAACGCTGAGCAGAAGAAAGTCGAAATAGACGTTGGAGTTACCGAGGAGCAAACCGGGGACATCCACTGAGCCGCGAAGGCCGCGCGTTGAAGGTACGTCAAACCATTTTTCGAAAACGTCGAGTCTGTCAGCAACCAGGACTCTTGACTGGCTTATTTTCAACCACAACTGACAATATAGACTTGCTGTGTGTGGTCGCGCTGTTATCATCATTATATTTTTATTATTATTATCATCATCATTATTATTATTATTATTATTATTATTATTATTACATTATTATTATTAATATTATCAATGTTATTACTACTAATACTATATAGCATTATCTGATAAACTATATGATCGAGCAGGAAAATTAAAGGAAAGAAAGAGGCTATCTTTTACCAGCTCGACCAAACCAAAAACAAGCGAGTCGCCTTTTTCTTCATGAAGCCAAACTTTTATAGCTTTTTTGCTGTCATTAGTATTCAACTTTGAGAAAATATTTCTCTACTGTACCATTCGAAATTTTGCTAGGATCTTGGAGATTAAAAAAACTGTCACAGGTTTTGTTTGGCTTCATTTGTTGCGCATGTGCATTGGATGTGGTTGCTGACGTCTCAACAGCCCACTATTCCGTGAAACCGGCTTAAACCGATTTGACTACAGTTATTGCAAGATCTTTTACACAATACTTGAGCATATCTAATAGAAAAATGACATGGCCTCAGCCATGTCAAAAACCAGTGTTCAAAACCAGTGTTCAGCAGAGCCTATCGTTTGTGTTGGTCGAGTGGGTAAGAGATTGGCTCTATTGACAGGGTAGTAATGCTTGTGATCAATTTTCCTTGTAAAGACTCAAAAATTGTGCGAGCTATATTATTCAGTTTTGCTCAAACTTAGCAGCAGAATCCTTGAATTAAAAAATTTTCCTGGTCAATTCTAGTTTTGCTATAGGGAGAAAAAAGGGAATGCTCCGGACAGTTAATTTACCAGAATTCGGTATTCAGCTAGCTCTCGGCAATATTCTCTATAAGTTTTCTACGATTGTCAAAGTCGTGTGCTAAAACTTCTTTTTAGACCTTTGTGACACGGTTTTGCTGCTTTATTTCACTTGAGATTTTAATAGAATACAACTATATTCGTACCTAAAAGCTTATTTAATTTACAACATATACTTTAGTTTCTGAATGGTGCGCGATGAAACTAACCTTTGCAAGATTGTTTATGTACAATGTCTTATATTACAATTATATCTTAGCTTTGCTTCTATAATATCATTTATTGAAGTTAAAAATATTAAAATGGATGAATTCTAAATCTTTACTGTAGTTAACGAATGTTTACACACTTTTATTATGTACACAATATTGTTATAGGGCCTATTCTTTTTAAGGAAACGAGAGAATGTTGACGGAATATGATTTTGTATTACTCCAAGAATTCAAGCAACACGTACTAACGGTTATGCGAGAAATTCTTGCACAAATAAAGTTAGGAACCCGTAACTCTTGCAATCTTAGTGTCCCAAACCAGATAATTTTAACGTTCTAAACTCCATTGTTTTACGGAATGGAGTAATTGAAATAACTTTTTTGTTCGTTCAAAGGTGCCTTTTTGTGAAGATAAACAGTGGTACCCAGGCCACAGTGCTAAGACAGCGTTTATCGCTAACAAAAAGCAAAAAAAGACTGGCCATGTTTGACACTGAAATTTGTTCAGGGCACTACGTCAGTTGACAAAAAGTTGGATGTTTATGGCCATGGATTTGATTCATTAGTGATTACAAAAGCAGTATTCACCTGCAAATCTCAAGAAGACATTAATATGCAAATAGTTGGCTTTAACTTCTTCGTAAACATTCTCTCATTCCACTTGATGCTATCGGTTTCTTTTTTCAAAATTGCTAAAGGTTTAGCATACTTAAAACTTTAACACTTGCGCATGTACACATAAAACTCAAGAAATCTGTTTGAAGTAAGTATTTTTTACCAAAAAAAATCAAAATTACAAAAAACATTAATGAGAAGTTGTTTATTTTTAGAATAGATTATCGAGGTATTTCTTAATATGCTGGAGGTGGTTCAGTATTTTCAACATTTTAAAGGAGTAGCACTGAGCGTACCAGTTTTTCCCTCTCCAAAACTAGTACAAAAAATGTTGATGTTTTGAAACGTACCAAGCAACAATGTACAACCCCTGTGACAGAGGGGGAGTGTGGGGTATTCACCCATACAATGAATGGGGTGCCTCCAAGCTTTTAAACCTTAACCCTATTACACACAAAAAAAACTACAAATAGTAGATACTGTAAAATAAATTATACATGAAGTGACGTCAGAACCTTAATCAAAAGATCTATGCTGTTAACCTCAAAATATACAGACGGCAAAGTCAACTGAATTTACAATGAAACTTCGACCGTCTACTACCACCTTTCGATGAAGAAACGGAAAAAGGCAACAACTTGCACCAAAGTTATCTTTTGGACCCGTTCATTTCAATTTTGGAAATAACATAATGATTAAAGTTCCGGCGTCCACTTTGTCTTTCTTGGCCACGGGCTTTGTGTTTTTTATGTCTAAGCATATAAATGCTTTTTGAACAAGAGAGACCCGTCGGCCTGCTGCCTTCTCAGCTTCAATGTTCATGCTCAAATAACCACAACTTGATGTTTTTCCCAAAATTCAACACAATCTGGGAAACTACAGCAGAGTGTTCGGCCTCTGAGTACAGCTCTCAGGTCACGTCTGCTGACTGTAAGATTTAATTTTAGGACCACGAAAAGAGCTTATTTAAGTCACTACAGTTGATCGACAGATTGAGTGTGTAGATTTTTTTCATTGGATTTAGAAAACGAATCAAACAGGGAATATCTAGCCTTACGGAGAAAAACATGCCATATGAACTCTCGTTGGTCAAGACCAATAAATATCTGGACCAGTGTTAGTTATATTAAATAACTGTGTTCTGTTATTTGCCTGGAAGAAATTTTGTGACGATGTCCATGGGCAGTGGGAAAACAATTGTGGAATTTTTCTCCGCGGAGATAGTGTTCAGTGTCTGGAGGTATCGCAACTGCATGGCCGATGGCGATTCTGAGATCACATCCGCAGCTTCCTTCAATGAACGAGCCGAGTTCATCTCCCCCTGAGCAGCAATGTGCTAAAAACAAACATTACAAAGAAGTATGGTTAGTTTCAAACTATCTAGATTACGGCCAGTTGAGCTTACTTTCCTATTGAAATATATCGGTCCAACACAGGAATCCCATTCTGTAAGGCATCGGGTAAAATTATTAGAAAGCAATTTGTGTGGGAAAATCGAGTTCGATATCAGTCAGTACATCTCTGTTGCGTTTCGAGGGGGAAGGATGAGGGACTAAAAACTGTGGAACTGATGGCTAGAAATCGCGACCACAGAGCAAAAAGAAGACACACACAACAGTTCAGGAAAATCAAGGTGTTTATGGAAAATAACTAAAGCTTTTAGCTTGGAAACCCAGACACAGCACGAGCTACTACGGTGTTTATTCTTTAAGACTATAGCAAAACCTACTGGCAGGCTGGGAAAGTTGGTACAACGAACTGGGAAAAACAGAAAAGTTTATCTGTGTACCGGCCTTGAGAAAAGCTCTGCTACACTGTTTGCAGAGATATCGATAAAGCTTATAACTAATTACCACTACAAAGTCTTATAAATCACTCGGTGTAGCTACACTCATTTAGGGGATGGGCCTCCTGTGCTAATAATATAGTGTGCAAAGCTTCAGTAATACACGGATACAACCCTGCAATTGATTTTCGTTTTCCGCCATTCGTACAGTACACAGCAGGAATCCGACAATGGTATAACAGCAATAATTGAAAACATTACTGCCACAGTTATATAAAAACTTATGTGGCAGCAATGGTTTTCAGCAGCGATGTGACAGCCAATTAAGTGACAGCAATGCGACAGTGACAACAGAGTCTGTACTGTTTTGTACAGCGATGGCAATTACAGTGCTGTAACAGTGATGTGACACCAATATGCATAAATGGCGGCTATTTTAATATTCTTTTGTCTGTATTTAAACTAGCCTCGTTCAGGTTAACATATTCTTTTGATTTTTTGACTTAAGAACGAGGCTAGTCAGGCTAATTTAAAAGCAAACAAAAGAATATGAAAATAGCCGCCATTTATGCATAGGGTCTGTGGAAGTAACAGCGTTGCAACTGCGATGTAAATATTCATTAATACCAATGTAGTAACGAGCTATTCTCAACTCTGTGTATTGTTGGAGGTTCGGACTTCTAATCTTTCTTGCTAGTGTTACCACACCAAGTCAACGCTACCGCTGAGTAAACGAGTCTGTAGTCTTTGTAATCAGCGGAAACTACGAATACACAACTCGACTATTATTCAGTTTTAAACTTCTAAGCGGTGTACCAGGGCTAACAAAATCTCAATACGGTTACAATGTAGGTGAGAGCCACAGTAATTTAGAAATTCTGGAATTTGGTGGGGAGGGGTGGGTTGGGTGCTTGTTTTTACCTTCGCCTTTGCTTCCCGATGGGCCTCAGCCTCTGCCGCCATGGCACGCTGCAGTTGTACTGGCAGTCGGACATCCTTCCTGCAGATGGAGTAACATAGCACCACTTTTAAACTTACTGCTTAAAACACAACGACGGTTTAACCAGACGGTTGGCAGTTTCTCACGTGACCCGAGTAAGCCAATCAGAGCGTGCCACCTCGATTTGGCATATAGCACTATCCCAGAAAGCAATTCAGGCAAAAAACACACGAGTCGTGATTCTGGAATTTGAACGTCATTTTGGAAAAACAACCACGCGCGCAAGGAGTTGTGGGATGGTGCCACATGCCAGAATCGGTCCAACATGCCTTACGCGCCTAGTCCGTTCAACTGGAATTGTACTGTCTAAAAGCATTGCTGCAAAGTCAAAGCACCAATGCTATAAACTACTAAATTGCCAGAAGTTCATGGTTACTACCAATTCAGAAGTACAACAACTTACATTTCCACTCTCTCCACCCTAACACCCCATGGATCCGTGGCTTCATCAAGGAATTCCTGTTGCACAATATCAAGTAAAATATATCCGTTAAAAGATTCTCAAAGATTTTGTTCAGTGATGGATTCATTCCAGACAAGTATTAACCAAATGTTGATTGGTTGTTAGTTCGAGCCTTGACACCTTTGGATAATTCTGGACTGCCTCTGGCTGAGATGGGCTTTGAATATTCAGTGCAAAACTGAAAGGTTTAGAATGACTTTGGGGGAGGGGGGAGGGGGTTGATATTTAAGGGGCAGATCCTGAAATTTTGGAAAGGGGGGCCAAACCCACAATTCTAGAAAAGGGGGATAAAATGACATATGTTCTCTCCAAAACCTGTCTTTCAGCATTTTCTTAAACTGTTTCCAAGAAATATTTCTTCTAAATTTTAGTTCAGATATGGTGTATTTATTGTTTCAACAAGTTAAAGTATGCTAGTAACCAGTTTTGCCAAAATCTGCATGTTTATGCATTTTTTTCCTGGACATTTGGGGGTTCAACCAATTCATTTTTAACCTCCTGGTCTGCCATATATGAGACACTTACAAAAAAGTTTGTACAGAACTCTACCTGCATCTGATGGCTCAGGCTGTCCCTTTCTCCAAGAATCTCCGCCAATGTCTTCATACCGATCATGTTCCTGAGTGTCGTTTGAGCCAGTAGCTTTGTTGATGCTTGCGCATCTGTGATGTTGGTGATGGAAACTGTTGCACTGTAAATCCTGAAGTACACCACGGCATCCACAGTTACAGTGACACTGTCTCTTGTCAAAACCTGACCAGTGGGAAAGACAACAAGTTTTACAAACAATATTTGTAACAAGAAAAGTTATTATTTAAAAATCTCAATTGTTAATATTAATTTTATTGATCAGGATTAAATGTTCTTATTGACTTGCACAACAGCCATTTCTTGGTGTGGTAGATGATACCATTTTTTCCAAACTATTACATGTATAAGAAAGTTTAATACTATAAAAACAGTGTGAGAAAAATATGAAGTGACGGTTTATAATGTCATCACTTTCCAAAAAAGGAAGTAACTATAATGAGGGTTTGAGAAAAGCACAAATTAAATCTCGAACATATAACTGGTCTTGAATTTGGAACTATTTTTGTTAGTGGCATAGATTACATCATTCAATATTCCTTCTGTCAATACTATTTTTTTCTTTGAATAGTGGTTTATATATTCCTCAACAAAACCTCTTTGAAAAATCAAGAGTTTGTTTAACTTTTTGTTAATCACGACAAACAAAGTAGAAAAATTTGAAGCTAGAAACATTTCATAGGCTACATCTTTTCCCCATGAACATGTAAAATGATGTCATCAATCATCAACAGTGCCCACTGTATATTAACATTTTGAGCATAAATTATGTGTACCTCCTGTGGTGGAACATCAAAAGAGACGGTTCTAAGATCCACATTTTGGTATTCTTCAATGCAAGGAAGAACGAAGAACACACCTTTGATAAACAAAGTAATGGATTAGTTGAACACAGGTACATAAATTATTCATAAATAGAAGAACAGCTGGTGCCAAAACTGATGACATTAAACAAAGTAACTATATCAGCATTTCAGCTCTTAAGTTTGCAGAAACATTGCATGACTAAAACTGCTTCAAGAGATGTCAGTAAAAATATTAATAAGATAATGTTGTATACAATGTAACTGGTTCAAAACTTGGTATATGTATGTAGACAAGTGACACCTTCGAAAAGTCTCTTCCTGAGATGGAACATGTAAAATCAGGTAACATTTTAAGTAGTGACATTCAGAGAAACTTATTATTAATTACTCTTAGGTTACAGAACAACCAAATTATGCAACACACTTGCAAACTACGTGTTCACATAATTTTACAGTTACCTTAATTAGTCAGTTGTAACTCCTACTTCCCCCCCTTTTCATTAAAAAAGCATATTAATTTGTTATTTTTGAGTACTTTATAACTTGGAGCTAGTTTAAGCCTAATTTTGTTTACACCATGGGTGACAAGTTTTTAAAAGAAACCATAACAGTACTATCTACTGTAGATTCTACAAACTTGTTGGAACAACACCTAATATTTCTGAGCAAGCATGCACAGGTGTAATCCATCAACAACATGACTGGGTGTGGTTAACACCTGTCAGTCAAACAAGGTGTGACACATACCTGGTCCTTTAGCACCCCCTGGAGCTATTCTGCCAAGTCTAAATATCACAGCTCTCTCATACTCCCGCACAATCTGAAGAAAAGATACAACAAAAGTTTAGATAAAGGCAGAGATGCAACTCTCACACATTTTGCAGAAGACTTAATCTTGTGCTTTTGCTTGATCTCCAGCTCTCCCACATTTCACAGAAATCTCCTGCATTTTTTAAGAAAATTTAGATTAAGTTTTAAACAAAAAGTATACAACTATGACATGCTGTTGGTTCATATTTCCTGTTTCCTTCTTCACTGAAGGACAATGCAACAATATGGGTTGAGAATTTAAGGATTATTCCAGATGTCATTAATTAAAACAGTTAATATATATGATTGTTAGAGACAATTATTGGGGCTATGTATATACAAATAGTCAACAAAGGATATATGGGAACGTCTCTAAAATGTTCCAGACAATAAAAGTTCTAGCCTTCCAAAAATTTCCAGCATATGGAATTTTGGCAGTTTCACCACATTTGTTTTATTGCAACTTGAAGTAGAGAAAACTTAAGGATACACAGGACAAAACAGAGGTGTCTGTCTTCAACTGAGCGTAGCTCGCAAGATATTCGGTCAATCTCCA
>JAOBYE010718689.1:9229-25248 GCA_025403585.1 Parazoanthus swiftii
TCTGTCTTTTTGTATATTCTTCATTCCTACGGAGAACAGGTCTTTCAGCGAATACAGTAGTGCAGTGTTTGCCGGCTAAGAGAGTGTTGCTGGGGGAAAGGTTTCTCTCCATTTTTAATAATTCGACGTTTTATCTATTCTGGAATTTCATGACTGCATTTCCTTTGCATGTTAGTCCATTCCACCTGTCAAAAATAACTTTGCTTGGTCTGAATTCGAGGCTCGCAAAGTGAATGTCATTTCAACCGCCAGTTTTTAAGCATGCATTATAACTCATATAAATTGAAGAACACTTTTTTAACTCGAAAAGTGAAGTTGGTTAAGCCTCCAGTCAGCAATGCAGCTGAAGAACTGAGTTTGCAAATTATGATTTAAAGTAAAGAAGAGAAATGGACCCCAAGTCACAACGCGCAGAATAGCTGGCCAGAAGGCTATCTACACCAGCGTGACCGGTGGGCAGAGGACTCGGATTCGAGACCTCCGGGTTGCGAGTGAGCCCCTTTTGTATCTATTCAATCTATTCAAATATGATTACTTCCATGACAATGTAGTTAGTTTAAACGTATTGTAGCCGAATTCGTGGTATAAACAGGCCCGGCGGAAGCAGTTCATAGTTGGTCCTGCTAAATAGGATCGAGCGCGGCCGAATGCGCGAGTACACTAGGGGGAGGGGTGGGTGGGTGGGGTCATGGGGCATGCTCCCTCGGCCGGAAATTTTAAAATTTAGCTTCTTTAAAATTTACGCACATTTGTCGCATTCTCAGGGAGAATTAACGAAAAAATTAACCGAAACTTAAAACGAGTGTCACGTATCCCAAGTGCGTAGGTTGAACGCCGCTGTTGCAGTTTGTCGTTATTTTCCTGTTAGAAGATGCATCCTTTCTGTATACACTTTTGATTTTAAAAAGTTCACAATTTTTTTTAAATTTAAAAAAAATGCGGTCACGCTCAAAGCTTGTTCCTGGTTCCGCCGGGCAGGTTAAAAGATAAAACAAACATGCGAAATACTTACTAATAGCGTCTTCTGGGTCAAGTAGAACCTGGTCGGTGTACAGGTATTGTAGAAAAGCCCGGTATACTGGATACGAAAACTGTTCGACTTCTATAACGCTGCATAATGGAGAAATCATTATATGACTGTTTGATACTTCGGCCGCCGGACCAATGATACTAGAGAAAAGGGTTTCAGTATCTCTGGCATCAAACCCCGACAGGAAAAAACCTCCATCTACTGCAAATGTACAAGATATGGTTTTGTTTCCGTGACATGGACTCTTACAAGTGCTTTGGCATTTAGTTATTGGACCGTCACGCAAAAAGGTTTAGTGCTACCTTATTTTTCGAAAAGTTAAAATGCCGCCAAAACTTGTTGACAGAATTTTTCAAAACTTTCCTTTAATACGCATTTTGATATGGAAACAATTACAAAAATTTACAAAAGGGGGTTCATTGAGTGATTGACTGATTGTTGTGTAAAATTCGGCAGTCGAATGCCCAAAACAGGCTGTGTTTGTGGCCCTGCCAAGTTGCCATGGGAATAGAAATTTGGATAGAGGTGCAAGGGTTGATAAGCAAAGTTAAAACACCAATTTTAAAAAAACTAGCATGAATTCATCATGATATATGAGAAAGTCTTTGGTAAAGTTCAGGGTAATAGCGAAATGAAAAATAGTAGGAAGCCACCTTAACAAATAAAATTAGGACTGTAATTAATGCAAGCGCCCGTTAATTTATGCCCGCAAACAGTTTGTCATCTTTCAAAATCAACAGCAGACTCAATTGTTTCTCTCTAAACGTGTTGTCCTTCATGTAAAATATTTTGTTTTAGTGTATCTTAAACTGTATTGGAGAGTAGTTTACACATGGGAATTTAGTTTCCCTTTCAGTACATCCTGCACGTCGCTTGTCCACCTATGTTCCTGCACTGTTAAACTTTTTACGATTTAGTTATTTTGACAATATTTTTGCACTGCACGCATGCATTGTTATTAAGGGTGGCAAAGAATGATTAAATTATATAACTAAAGTAGCAGCCATACAACTGTCGGACTTACTCTTTCTCGTCCTCTTCCCAGTGAGACTGAAACATGCTACGGAAGTATTCACATCTGAAACAACCACAGTTTCAGCGTTAGTTATATCGCAAGCACATCTTATGTCACTAAGTGATTAAGTTAAGTCCAGTCAACCTTTCTTTATCTTCAAATACACCAATCCCTCTATATGATTCGTACACATATAAATTTGTTTTTTTTTATATTTAAGTTCCATGACGTTCCGTGATCTTATTTTACAAAATCCATGACCTAAAATAGTGAAACAGATAGATGATGAAGCTGTATGCCATGACCTGACAATATCGTTTTACTTTGTTCACACAAAGATCTGATTTCCACGACTTTCCTGCATTTTAAGGCCGTGTTACACAAGTAAACTTGCAACGACGATTTTCCGCGCAACAATGTTGCGTGTTGTATTGCAAGTTTTTGAAGCCAATTCAAAAACTCGCAACATGTCAGTTGCCGGGCTCCGTGTAGCGCAGAAAATCGTCCCCGGTGACGTATTACACGGGAACGATTTTCAACGCAATATTGTTGCGCGGAAAATCGTCGTTGCAAGTTGAATCGTGTAACACGGCCTTTAAATGATGATTATTTGCCAGGTGTATGTAACAAATAAACCACAACAAAAGGATTACCCAGGACTCTTTTCGAGAAGTGCGTGGGTTCTTTAGAATGCCCAGAGACAAGACCACAGGTTTAACGTCCCTGTCCACGGACGATATGGCGAAAGAAGTTCCCGGAATAGTTCTATCCTTAGCGAGTCTGATGACCGAACCCAGGGCCTTGGATTGGCAGCCACGCAGAGATCTAACTGACTCAACAAACCACACTTAAAATTTGCAAGCATATACCTATTATATCCAGCGAGAGGTTGTATCTAGTCGGTATGTACTTCATATTACACTGTTCTTACCGTATTTTGAGTATGGCTTTGTGAACGTAAACTGGTTTCCCTTCTATTGTAAACGTTAGGTCACTTGATTCCTACAGATAGGCGGGACAAAATCAATTCATAATAGACTAAATCAGGGTAGGACTAGCACGAACACACTAACTTTAATTTGAACTTTTCATTCACGGTGTTTCTTTTATTGAAAACAAAACACTATGCAAGAACATTATTGGATTCTTTGTCCAAACTTAACGTGCTATTCAAGTCTTGACCTACCAACCGAAAGTTCTGCGTGTTTTACTGACACGACACTGAACTTGCTTTCTAAAAATGTTGCTTAGCTTACTGTTTGTACTGATAAACCAAAAAATGTATTCGACTAATTTGAACACCATGCACATAATCGGAAAGCTTTTGCCAGTCGGTGGAAGTCAATGCAATTTTTGACGTTCAAAAACCGCGTGCGTCTAAAGTTGCTACGTCTTGTGGTGTGTGGCCAAACAGACCCCCAGGTTTGTTCTAGCCAAAGGAATTTAGGGAAACTTGCAGTGACTTGGGTTCAAATTTGACGTTCGTTCAAAGTTTATACAAGTCGATTCGTACATGTCCCTACAAATCCGTTCCCTCCTCGTTTGCCGCTGGGTCTCTGAGGACGGTTCGTGAAAGTTTATGACAAGGATGGTCCATGCTAGTTTTTAGCAAAAATCAAAAAACCTTTGGACGAGAGATGCTTATGTGGGTTTGCATAAACTTGCACGTCCGTTTTGCCAAGGCATAAATATAAAACTAATTACGAATTACAATAATGTGCGCATACACCACACAAATCTACAACGAGCCAAATACTAACGCCATGTGCTTACGTATATATACATACACATCGGTACATGTACATAAGCAAGTTCATACATGTATTTTTTATTCCAAAGGATCACCTTAACTAGACGTATGCAGAATTCTTCATTTCCGAACAAGAATTGTGTGAGATAATTAACGCGTTCGGAAGAAACTATTTTTTTTGAACATTGGAAAATGAGCAAAACAAATTGAATAGCTGCCTAAACAGCACTTAAAACGGACCATCCCCTGGAGCCCTTTCCATCCGGGGAACTTACCTGATCATCAAATGCTTCCACGATGCTCTGCAGTACACCCTTGTACTTGCCTTGCTCTGAAATCGTAAGAGTAAGCTTTATTGAGGAGATAATGGCTCTGTAGTTTAACTTTCGGCCATTCAAACAAGAGAGGTCATGAGATAAACTGCAAACTCGTCGGCTAGGCTGGTTTGTAGTCAGGATTTCTCCCTTTACTGGCTTAGAAACACAATCCGCAAATAATTCTATGTGCTCACGCTTTTTGTAGCCGTACTGTAAAAAGATGTCAGTGTTATAGAATCAGGGATTTCGAAGTCAAGCACGTTAAGTTACTTGCTCCCGATTAAGCAACGTCTTGCCGTATATACTGTTTCATGAAAACAGAGTGAATACATCGGCTTTGTGCTATACCCGTTTATTAAATTGGCAAAAGTAAAAAGTTCCAACAGGCAAATAAAGAGAATGATGGGGCATAATGGGTAGAAGTAAGAAGAAAAGAGTCGACGATGACAAGATTAGTAATAGGTAAGTTAATAAGATCTCTGTACCATCAACCGTTTTAGCTCTCATTTACCATCATAGACCAAATGCATAACACGCCCACTGGCCAAAGAAAGACAGCAATACAGCAAATGTATGAAAACATGAAACCTGACCTCGACTTGAGGTTATTGTTTATGCCCACTGGGGTATATTATGCATTCGGTCTTTATCTCGTCAATTACCTCTTCTTTTAGCATTAAGACCGTTATTATAGTATTGTTATTGAGGCTAATGATATACAGTTGACCCTTTAAACGAAGTACTATACTGCAAAAACTCGAGTTGCAAACTTATTTTATTGTCAAAATGCTTACCAACTGCAAGGGGTCTAAACATTGAAGGAGGGGATGCGAAGCAGGCAAACACGTGATCAATTTGACTAAATTTGGTTTCCAGTGGTGACGTCACAGCCTGTCCGCGGCACTGTCCCCACATATATACCTGTGGCACACAAACGCACGTAAATAAAACATTTAACATGTAGAAACAAAAAACGATTGTCAAGCACCTACACAAGAAACTATACTTGTCACGCATGAAGTAGACGGCAACCTTGAAGAAACTTGCACAGCACTTTTTGCCTCGCATGCGATTTATATAACGTCATATTATTTGGTATTCGCCAGTATTTATCCTCTAACTTAGCTAGGTGATTAATTTAACAGCACTTTTCCATTCAGCCTGATCTCGGTCAATTTTACATAACTAATTTAATATTACTGAATCTTTTTTGGTGATTACAAACACCATTTTCGAGTTGTAAGCGTGCATCACAGGATCCGTGTATTAAATGACTCAGCTTGCTAGCTAGGTTCATAAACTTGTTACACTAAAATGATCTATAAAGGCGTTTTCTTCTGTCTCAAAGAGTAGTAAACTTGAGCACTGATAACATAAATAACGAAACTGACCTTTCCCGTAGCAGTAGTTGCAGTAGAGACATGACTGTAGTGGCAAGCAGCAACTTCCACAAACCTGACGACAAATTAATCATATTTGGATGGCCATGGTCTAGTATTTCACAGCTCCAGTCTACCTTAAGATGTTTTAAAGCTTTAAAGAATAAGGCCTCAAACTATTCATGCAAGCAGATCTGAAGACTCCAACAAGGATCCAACCAAAATCATGAATAAGCTATACAAAAGTACTAGTATGAAGTGCAGACGTAAAATAATAAGTTACCAAGTTTCCTTCTTCCTTTATTGTGTATCCCATCTAATTAATGTTTCCCACCACTATGTGGCTGTTTTACAGCTAACGCCTCCAGATGACAACCACTTGTCCTCGTATGTATCATCCAGTTACTGTTTCCAACCACTATATCGCTGTTTTACATTTAACTGTTCAAGATGGGGTCCGCTTGTCCTTGTGTGCATCATCTAACGCTGTTTTCAATATTATATCGGTGTTCTACATCTACGTACTCCACAAGGTACCCGTTTGTCCTTGTACGTACCTGATCTAACTACTGTTTCCAAACACGAAATCGCTTTATTACAGCAGTAACTGCTCCAAATGACACCTGCGTTTCCTTGTATGTATCTACTCTAGCTAGACTATATATAGACTAGTTACTTTAATTACACTATTCAAAACTAGCTGCTCCAGATAGCACCTGCTTGTCCTTTTTTGTATCATCTTACTGTTTCCTACCATTGCTACTAGTACTTTACAACTAACTGCTTCAGATGGTACCTGATTGCCCTTATGTATATCAACTAACCACCTATGCATTATACCTAACTACAGCTTCCAACCACTACTTCACCATTTCACAGTAAATTACTCAAGACGGCATCAAGTTGCCCTTGCCGGAGTGTATCGTTGCGCTGTTATTTCCAATCACTGCATCACTCCTTTAACCGTTCCAGATGGCAACTACTTAATCTTGTGTGAATCATAGATCTAACTACTTTTTTCAACTGTCACATTGCTGTTTTGCCACTACCTGCCTCCCTTCTCTGTCTAGGTCCATAAATTAATCCACATCTGACATCCACCTTTCTTTAACCTCCAAACATTCACCTGTGTCTGACACCCACCTGCCCTTGTCAACAGCAATTTTTGTTGGGGTCACAAGATGAGCTTTGTTGCCAGTGCCCAGCTGACCATATGAGTTTGCTCCCCATGTGTACAGGCTGCCGGCATCCGAGAGGGCAAGCGAGTGAGCATAGCCACACTCAATCTGTTGCCATAAATTTAACAAAAGAAAGAAAATAGTTTACGTTAGGATCTGTAGTGTAGAGAGGCCAATGTTTACCTTACTCATGGTTCCCACAGCTTCAGGTGAACAAGGTTTGTCTGGACCTTTTAATACTTTTTGAAACCATTTAAGATATTCACTTTTCACTGACATAATTATAAAAATCCTTGCTGTAACACAACTACATTAATACATAGCCATCTTTTTTTGTATGGTCTGTATGATCAATTATGGTTACCTGTGTGATAATTGTGCCAACAAGTCCAATTACTCGATCAACAAGAGTTGGGTCGGTTTGTGCACTTTTACGAGTATTTTGGGGGATTTTACACGCTACTTAAGAACTGTGTGAAAATGAACCAGTTGCAATCTTTTTGGTATGGTCAATTATGGTTACCTGTGTGATGATTGTTCCGACAAGTCCAATCACTCGGCAAGGGTTGGGTTGGTTTGTGTTATTTCCCACTCCTAGCTGACCATTTCCGTTGTATCCCCAGGAATATAGCTGAAACAGAACCAAAGAGAATCAAAAATTGTATAATTTTGTTGCAAAAAAAACAACATTAATCTCTAGTATTTTCTTTGTACATCATCTTTCCCTGGTCTTACATTGGTTATATTTATTAATAATTATTTTGAATTAGTAATAGGATAGTTTCAAAGACCTACCTCACCAGTGTCTGTTAAAGCCATTGAAGATGTCTGGCCACAGGCGATGGAATGGACTTTCTTATTACCTATAAATATTTATTGTTATTTTATGACATTTTATGTTTTAAATCTGGCATCTTATCATCTCCCCTCAAAAACAAACTAAATAGATACTTAACAGTAACTTGAATGGAGCAATTGCACTAGGGGGGAGGAGTTGATGCGACCACATACATGTTTAAGCTGAACAATGAAGCAAAATTGTTGCTGGTTAATTTTACCCCAAACTCTTCCATCAAAGCACCTGCCATTTATTTCATTTACTACCAATCTTAATTTTCAGTTTTGACAGTAACTGAGTGATCAGTACAGCTCCTTAGCAGTTTGTACCTAATTCAGTAGAAACAGCACTTTAATGTTACCAGTAATGTTATTAATCTGGGCCCAGTCGTTTAAGCTCATTTAGTACTAATCCTGGCAAACCTTTAACAAAACCTACAGAGTTAACCAAGGATAAGCATTATTCAGGCTTTGACCAACCAGGCCCAGAATTTAGAGTTATTTAAACAAGTCATCAGCACAAGAAAAGACACACAAAAGAGTGTTACAAACTAGGGATGGATCCTTAAATTTCAAAAAGGGAGGGCATGAACCTGCAATTCTGGAAAGGAGAATCGAGGGCAAGACAAAGGTATCTGCACTCACAAAAAAGACATTTTTTTCACCTTAATTAATTAATTTTTGTATAGCAACCCTTCCCAAGTAGGATTTTCAGCTGGGTGACGGTCAGCAAAACAATACAAAAAACAAAAACAAAAATAACGAAGAAAGACAAAACTAGAGCAGGTTAATAGGGAGTGGCTTAAAGCAGAAATGCATTTGTGAAATTGTTCAGAAGTGTTACAATTAGTAAATGCATGAATAGGTAGACTTATACTTGTTTCCAAAATTTTCGACAAAAGGATGGACTAGGGACCTGTTGATCCTTCATCCCTTAAATCTGCCCTTACAAACTAGTTCAGGATGAGCACTTACAGAGTACTGAGCTAACTTTCCTGGGGACAGCTTGGTTGTTAGTTGTTCCAGACCCAACTTGGCCACAGTTATTGTATCCCCAAGCAAACACCTAGAAATGAAAAATCAAAACAATTAAAATGCCACTTTATTTTTGGCACACAATGTGGACATTTCACCAAGTGCCAGCTCTTTAAAATTGTTGCGCACTGTCAATATTGCAGGATATAAGTAGAAGCTGATTCGACTTCTGAAACATTGCTTGCAACATTTTTCAGGGATGACACACTATCTGCAACATTTGCGTGCAATATTTCATGTAATGTTGTGCTGAATATAGAGGCCAATTTATACCTTATACTTAAACTCTTTTCAGGTGTGTAATGCTTTCTTAACAATAAATGGTTTATTCTCATGGAACACCACAAAAAATATGGTCATAAACACAGTGTTTTTCTTAAGGCTGGTACACCGGTGCATTGTACCGACTTTCCCCCGCAGCTGTACTGCCTTTCCCAGCAATGGCATCTGCTTAAAGTCACCAAATGCACAAAATTGCATCATTTTCCAGGACTCTAAATTTCAAAAATGTTCTGGGGGATGCCCCCAGACCCCTCTCAATGTTTGCACCTTCGGCGCTTGATGATTTCCAACCCAGGTGTACCTGCTTTCCCATTTACTGTACCCCATTTCCCAAGCCTTAAGAAAAACACTGTAAACATGAGTAATCACTCAGACCTACCTCGCCATCATCAACCAGTGCCAAGGAATGATGACTGCCACACGCCACCTGGATAACTGTTTTACCAGCTAATCCACTTGTCAGGGGGCTGGGTATAAGACCCTGGTTAGTGTTACCATTGCCTAGTTGACTATATCCATTATGACCCCATGTGTAAACTTCTCCTGAAGCTACAAACAAAAGCACCATCTTTCTCAATTAACAAATATAAGGCCACACTTTACCCCAAAGGGGGGGGGTAATCCCTTTGTAAGTGCCAGAGGAGCTCATCAGAAAACCCTAAATAAATACCCTAAAAAATACCTGGCCCTCAGATTTTGCTACCCAAAACTATACCTCTCTGACTTGTATATTATGTATAAATGCAATGTTTCAGTAATATATAAGTCAAATGCCATTCAGTATTGTTAGCCATATCCATCAAATACACTGTTCTCATTTTATTGAGCACATCGTCAATATTACAACCAGGATTACCCCTAGAAACACGAGGTATTCTCAAGACGTGAGTTTTGTTCAAGAAAGTCCCTAAAGAATACTAGATTGCCAATTTTAACCCCTAAAAATATGATGAGCTCTCCCGACATCCAATTATAAAGAGTAACTCCCCGGGAATTTATCTTTTTTCAAGTTTACAGTCTACTGTGTTGATAAAATGTTACTAGAGGATAAATGGAAATAAAAACAAAAAAGAAGACATTTGTTTTTTGACAGCTGACAGATAGAAATAATAATATATAAGGTTGATATAAAACAACCTGGATACAATTACTAAAAAAAGATTTCAAGATGTGATGTTGAAAAACGTGTAATCAGAGGAGAAACAAAGTTTACCAGAAATAGAAATGGAGGTACAGAACATTCTCCCCGAAACAGGCAACTTTAGGGTAGGAGGATTCATAAATTCAAGAAATAATACAAGAAATTGCATTTTCAGAGTCTTTAAATTTTCAAAATTTTCCAGGGGATCGTGTCCCCCTCCCCCACTCCTAGAAACTCCTCCCTTTGGAGCAAATGACCAGCATTGGGCGCATTAAAACTTGGGCCCTATGATCTCAATAGTTTAACAAATGTGCACAGGACACCCTTACCAGACAGAGCCAGAACGTGGGGGCCGCTTCCGAAAGCAAAACTAGTAATATTTTTTTTGCACAAAGCATCAACCCTCCTTGGATGCAAGCAGCTTTGTGCATCACCAACTCCGAGACAACTGCTGCCGTTAGATCCCAACGCAAATAACTCGTCATTGCAAGTGATAACAATCGCTTCATTACCCGCGCCACCAAAAACGCATGCCTTGGTTAGCGAGGCTAGGAAATTTTCGTCCAACAAACTGAAAATTGGCCATCTATCAAGGTCCAGCATGTTGTATGTCGACGTCGATGGCTGATCGTCCCGATCAGGGGCACCTGGCTGTGCCAAGTCACAGTCAGACATGTATTAGCGACAATTGAACTTTTTTGCTCAACACTCCAACAGAACAGCAGATGAATTTCGGCAGTCAAAATCTGAAAGGACTTCACCTGACGATCAATTAAGTTTTCCAAGTTACTTCCGCTTTCTCGTGTTCCTTTTATGCCAACATTAACCAAATTGATGCGTGATTTTATGTCAAAATTTGCCTGGCGTCTGGCGACAACAAATAATTATGTTATTGTTAAGCTTTCATTTCTTCATGTACTGTGCTGTCAATCGATCAACGTTCAGTGAACATGGCTGACATAAAATAAAAGAAAAAATCTTTCACAAGATTTGTCATCCAAAAAAGACAAAAATTAACCCTAAATGGATCACTCAGCACTCACAAAGAAACGCGGAGAAACTGAAAAAAAAATAGGTATACGGTATTATGCGGTGTTCAAATATGAAAGAATTGTTTACGATTAGCAGCTGGTGCAACCAGGCCTTTTTCAATACTTCGGTACCACGCATGCGCAGGTTGTCTGAGAGTTTACGTCATGTCTCAAAGTATTGTGGGATATATAAATGGCTGGATTCAGTGATGGACGGATTGAAGTTGCAGATATGAAACACGAAATATGTTACTGCTAGGGTTTATCGCGTAATATTTAACCTGATATTTAACTGTTCGATAGATTTCATGCAGATAGCAAAAATCCAAGCCTTTTAGTTGCCAGTAGTCCCCAGTCTTATCTGGAAAACAAAGAAAAGCCCGTGCTCTTGTACGCTTTGCAGGCTTGTGAATCATCGAAAGTCGACCACCATGAGTTTGAGATCGGGGAAGAAGGATACCAAAATGAGGATTCGCGCGTTCCCGGTAGGTTTTAGTGTTGTTAGTCGTTTGTGTTATCAAAACTTAACTTAGTTGTAGCAGTCTGAATCGCGGTATGAACCTCTGAACGCCTGTGTTATCAACAGTTCTCATTGTAATCGAGTCCAGATCGATCGCGATGTGTCAACGACTTTACCTGTTTGGCGCTTTGGTGAATCTAGATTTAACTTTGAGAAATTAATAATGCCATTATTTTTGCTTCTGTTTTGGCGGAGATTTTGCACTCTGCTGATTTTCTGCCACTTTTAGGAACGGTGGGATATCTTTATGTACGATACTGTTATGGCTAAAGATATCAACATTTGGGGTCAGCAAGAGTCTCGGGAGTCTGAATACAAAGTAAAGTTTCATTTAATGAAAGTGATTTTGCCTTAGATTTTTGCGATTTCTTTTTTGAGAAGGTGTACTAGCAGTGCTGATTTTCATTACCAAAACGTGGTAATGAAAATTCATTTCATCAACGAGGCTCGTAAAAATATTGCTGTACATGTACCACTCGTTGTAGTTGGCTATACTCCCCTCTTCAGGCAGCAACCATTTCAGCTGGTAACTTCAGCAGTGATCCAAAAAACCTGAAGAGTTCAAAATCCATAAATATGCTGTCAACCATGAATGAGAAGCATGCAAGGGACTGATTTTTTAGAAGACAAGACAAAATTAATATGAAGTATCTGGGACTCAATTGCTCAAAACTTTGATCATTATACTTGTTTACAATTCCTCTTGCTTAAAGTTCCTGTACAGTGTCATGAGGGTCTTGAGTGGACTTTTAAAATGGGGGCTTTTCCCAGGATAGAGGTTAAAGGAGCTTATAAGTTGTACAAAAATTCAGAACAAGCGGATGAGGAGGAAATTAAGACTATCATACTACAATACACATATATATTTTCCATTTTCTAAGGATATTTATGCTGTTGAGCAGAACAAAAGATTGAGAATTTCCTTTAGTATTTGGAACAAACTAACTGACACATGAAATATATTAAATTGAATGGCAGAAAACTGTAACAGTCTTAATGCTTTTGGCCCTGGCCAATGTATCAAAATCATTCTTTTTATTGTATCAAATGAATTGAAAATTATTTACTTCGTTGTGAGAATTGATTACACACTGCAAGCTATCCGATATGAGTAGTGAAAATCTCCCACACTGTTTGAAATGAAAGTATGGATACCATTTAGGAGAATTTAGCAATACAAATATTGTGCTTGGGACAGAAAGGGTTAATGTAAATTTTGGCCCACACTCACTTTCATCACCACTCTTAATCACAACATAGAGTAGGGTGGGCCAGCTTTTAACTTGAGGTTTACGCTACAAGCTATAATTTGTCTGCTTGATCACTGAACTAGGTTGTTGATTCCCTGTAGTTGTCAATCATAAAACAAATTGATTGATTGAGTTAAGTCAAACATTAAATAGAAGAAAGCCATAATTTGTAGAGTACAAAATAATCTGACCATGACTTTCAGCTAATCATGCTTGAGCTTCCTTTGTGCACCATCAATTCTATGATAAATTGTCCTCTCTGTCTCGTTGAGCAAATTGTTAACCAACTCAAGATACTAAGAATTTTGCTGAAATAGAGTTTTACTGCATTATTGACTGTCAAGTAATTTTAAAAAACTTAATAAAATTATGCTTTATGGGAGGGAAGTCTCTGCTACTAAATGATACATGTAGCCCAAAAGAGTAAGAATTTTTTGTGGAGCCCTGACAACTTGGACAAATACCTGTAAGTAATGAATATTTCAATAAATCACATAATAATTATTATTTCTGTACAGTATTAAACAAAGTTTAATACCATCGTTTTGAGAAGTAATGGTTAAAGGGATCCACTGCCCTGATTTTCTCAAAAATTCAAAAAGAATAATAATTCAGCTTTGAGTTAAATGTGGAAGTATTCGAACTTTTCAAAAAAAAGAGTGTGGCTAACAATAAATTGTAAAGAAGTTTGAGTTTTATATCTTGAGGTTGTCTTTTTACATACAGTAGTGAACACTTTGAAAATTGTATTACATAATGAAAATTCCTGATTGAGATGTGTTATCAAGTCTGCTGGGTTGTTTTCTTTCTCTAAGTGTTACTTGAATCCTAACTGAACTGCATTTTTTTTACTTAATACTAAGACAAGACAGGTATATGCTTCCAGGCTATGAGAACTACCTCTGCAGGACAATGTCCCCTGGGGCTCCTCTGACTTTCTGTTATTTTTTTGCTTGTCCTGAAGGACCTATCCTGGGTCTCCACGGGTGGTACTGATCACACGCAACAAATTACAAAAGGCAAAATTCTCCTAAACTGTTTAAATGCAAAGTATGGATGTACAGTTTCAGGGAATTTAGCAACTCATCATATGTTGTATGTAGGGCTGAAAGGGTTGATATTTGTTTTATCACAAGAGAAACAGAAAAGCTGAGACTCTTGATTTTGATAAATAAAAGATGATGCTGCAGCAGCATGTCGAGATAGTGTGAGATGTTTTAGTGACCAGTTGTAGATTCAAATAATCAAATCTTAAAATAGGTTCAGGAATGCTTAATTGACTATATCACTTTGTATCTTCGTTCAGAAAACTAAGGAAGTAGAACTAGAAAGTTATTCTGTACTGAATAAAGTCAAAGTTTAGCTACAACAATAGCACTGAAAACTCAAGGTCCAATAATAATTGATTAAATTTATTTTGAGCAAGTTCAGAGACTAAACAAACATCATACCATTATTATATATGTTTTTGTGGAAAAATACCAGAAATATTTGCATAACTTAAATATTAGTTAGTTTTGAAAAAGCCTCTGTCTGTTCAGGCATCATTTCCTGTAGCTGATTTTGTAGTACTATACATCATTTTCACTTTGTTAAAATACTGAGTGATCAGATATACTAGTACGTAACTAAGGAGTAAGGTCAGAGTGATCTTCTCACATTCAGTAGCTTGCAGAGGCTGTTTAGTTATTCCCAGTCTTTGAAAGGAAAGCTGAAAAGTGACATCACATTCAGTGTTTATAAGCTAGAGGGATTCTAGCTTTACTTGTACTACAGAAGCTGTCTTGAAAACCCATAACATGTTGAAGTTACAAGGTTCTCAACCTCTTCTTTTGCTGCTGTTCAGTCTGTTGTATATTATTTTAATTTTCTTTTTTGACCCTTAGTAAAAAGTTTTGCATTTTGTTTCTAGATGACAATGGATGAGAGTTATGTTGAAGACATCTGGAATTTGCTCAAAAATGCTATACAAGAGATACAGAAGAAGAACAATAGTGGTTTAAGCTTTGAAGAGTTATACAGGTAACTATAATATATCACTACAAAGTGTCCAGTCATTTTGGTTTTGGCTGGATAATCCTAAGTTTGCTTGAAAATCCAAAATCCCAACTCGCAGTATGCAGTCAAAATCGGAAAAATTCTAATGTTGTTGAACTACTAGTTAACATTTTATAGAGTAGGCTGTGGTTGAGGTTGTCCTAAAGCGCTGTATAAAGTTAATATTATCAAATAATTTTGGTTTTCTTGAATTTTGTCTCAGTGAATATGTTCAAGGAACTGTGAGAATAAAAGCTATTACTGACAATAAATTATTGTTTTTAATAAACAAAAACAAGCACAAAATGACAACCAATTTATCAACTAACACTTTGGCAGAAATTATTAATATCTGGAAATTATTTTCAGGACATGATTTTCTATAGGTTTTAAAATTATTTTGCCTGAGAATAGCGTCAAATTCTCCCAGAGGCTTGTACCCTTGCCAGTCAGAAATTAGCCCATCCTGTTAGGATGCTTTTTTTTACTGTTAGGCCCACAGATAAGACTCGCTACCACTAAACCTATTTCTTAGATAAACATTTGTATCAATAGTATCATTAAAAGAGTGTTTTGTCTGCCATTTGGGACTTCAGCTTTCTTGTTTTTCTTGCAAAGGTATAAATAATTGTGATAGACACAACATTCATTACAAATATATATTTTGATACTTTTTGTAACAGTAAGTTAAGAGGTTTCATGTTAAAAATATCTTTAGTTAACCCTTTCACCACCACAGGCCGCTTTAGTAGCTAGTGTACGTCAGTGCACTGTACACCACAAGCTGCTTTAGCGGCTTGATCACTCGCAAGTCAATACATGTAAATAACTGTCTTGAAATGTGTGGTGGTGAAAGGGTTAAATTTTCTGACAAGTTGTTTAACTTTTGCTATTTTACAGGAATGCATACACGATGGTACTTCACAAACATGGCGAGCGCCTTTACTCAGGCCTCAAACAAGTTGTTACAGAACATCTGGTTGATAAGGTCAGTATGTTTGAAGTAGTGACTGTTCTTGATTAATACATTTAGTTAGTTGTATGACAGAATAAACTAATAAACATTACACTTTGTACAGCACTTAATCACGTTTCAATATTGTTTCATACAGTATGGTCATTTTGTTAATAATAATAATAATAATATCATAGGTGACAAATTACTCCTTAATTTTGGCGTGAAATTTCAGCGTTAATTTATAATTTCACATGTGAAA
>JAOBYE010718690.1:0-10678 GCA_025403585.1 Parazoanthus swiftii
CCCCTTGTCTTCCTTTCTCATTCAACCAACTTGCTCTGGACTTCTAAAAGAGAAGATGAAAACCTTTTTCTAAATCAATTTGATGATTAATAAAGAAAGCAACTGATTTAATTGATAACCTAAGTACAAAAACAAAATAGTTATGCAACACTTTCGAGTTGGATGCCGTGGAATATGCCACGCGGCACTTCCATTTTCCGTTAACACATGAGCCTTTAGGCGAGCGTATAAACTAAAAAATTTCAAGTGACAAATGGCAATTTCCATGGTATTCCACGAGAGCACTGCAAAACTAGTTTGCCCCGTACCTAAATATTTGGAAAAACTTTGCAAATCTTCAAAGAACTTGAACGTAGACGGTTCAAAACAGTTTATGGTATTTTAAAATTTTCAAGTTTTCAAGACTTCTGATTGGCTCTATTTTTTAAGACTTGGGGTAAAACAATTTACAGGTACCAATCTTAGAAAGTCTTTTGAATGTCATTTTTTACCGATCTTAGTTGAGAACCTTACTTACCAAAGTGCTAAAGAAAAATATTAAAATATGAATGTGACTGTTTTGAAAAGAGAAAGGCCACTTTCTCCATATATTATGGACTAGAAAAATTAAAATCGATTGGGGCACTTGCAATCATTCAGTAACTGTAACATTGAAAATGTAACTGATTTTCATACCAACCTTTCAGTTGATTTCCCCGTGTTCCCCTTTTCAGGCGGAGTGTGAATGGTATGAAGTGTACGGGATAGCAAAACAAGAAACCTGTTCTGCATGGCAACTGTAGTTTTATAACCACATACAGCTCTAGATAGGTCGTGTCTAGTTGATTTAAAACTCTTTCAAAAGGGACCCCACTTAGAAAACATCTTTTTTATGTAAGGTTAGCCTCGAAAACAGTGTTACTGTAAAATAAAACAAAATATGGCGGGAGGTATGCGACTTTCCAAGGATGATATAACATTCGCGTGTGTCTAGGAAGGAATATACGATGGGGTTTTCGCAAGTATCCTGGAAGGACTGTTCAGAGATCGAGGATGGGGATCTACAAGTTTCCAGGATGGGTTTAGATGCGCGAGCGTCTTGGTTGAATAGGAATACGCGGGTATCCAATTAGGAACTGGATCCGCGCGTGCCTTGGGAAGATGGGAATCCGCAAGTATCTAAAAAGGATTTGCATCCGCGAATATCTATGAAGGATGGGGATCTGCAAGTAGCCAAGGAGGAATTGGACCCACGTGTGTCTAGAGAGGATTGCGATCCGCAAGTATCCGAGAAGGAATTGGGTCTGCGTCTAAGGAAAATGGGGATCTGCAAATAGCCAAGGCGGAATTGGATCCGTCTGATGATGATCCGCAAGTGGTGGGGAATTATGGGATCTGCGAGTTTTCAGGGAGGATGCGGTTCCGGGAATGAACTGTTCTCTCGAAAAGTTCTACAAATAACATTTCGATCACTGAGACGCCACTTTCAGATCTTTCTAACCTCTTTTTGTATTTGTTTATGTAATCAACAATTCAATATTAAAACGCTTAATGACACCTAGAACACCTAGTTTGCTATACACTAATCAATCGCGGCTGCAACGGTTTTAAAAGCAATAACGGTTTTACAATTCATTAAGTCTTAAACGTTTTCCAGCGAAAGAGCTTGGCTATTATTTTAATTTATCAGGAGTTCGGACATTAAGAAGGATATGATAAAATGTAACCGTTTGTTATAAGATGATGGGTTTATCTAGTTCAATGTTAATAAGGTTTTTTTTTGCCACAGGGTAAGCTCTGAAGTTAGCCTGAGGTTCGTGTTTCAAGGCTGCCCAGTCGACCCCAAACACGATTGGTGGATAAGAATTGAAATTATTTTGGCTATTTATATATGTGCTCCGAAGATCAAACTTAACTGAAGAAAAAAACAGTGAAAGCCAAAAGGTGAATGATAACAAATCAATGATTTTCCATTTGGCCGATTACTAGCCACTGACAAATTGCGATACTTTGTTATTCATTTCTACTCTTCAAGTCAAGCAAAATTACGTTCAATAGCATAGCATGATCTTTTCAAGACGAGAAAAGTTATGTTTTCAGGAGGCAGACTTCTTGTGTTTGTTTCAGATATTTCTGGATCTGCATGGGAAGAACTCGTACTGCGAGTCGATCAGACAATAAACTGAACTTGCGGCAGGGCAGAGTCGGCAGAAGTTATCCGTTGAAACTCAACTTTATTTCCAATATTCGAGGTGAATAATTTAAGATTACTATACTGTTTTTTTTCTCATAACTAGTTCAAGAGGTAGGACTTTCTTGTTTGCATGTTACCGCAAGTCTTTTATAGACGAGTAACCTGAAGTAAAAATAGTGTTGCTGAGACATATTGCTAAGAAAATTAAAGACCGTTTAACCAATTTTTTTTCTGCTTGGATATTTCATTTTATCAAAAATGTATTTGAAATAGAAAATAGCTTGGTATGATTGATGACGTCATTGCTTTCCTTGTATGGGAAATAGCGTGTGGAGCCGTTCAAAGCCCAATAACGTGTTATCCATGATGTAGCAGATGTTGCTACTGGCTACTACCGACTAGAGAAATTCACTTAAATTTACTCTGAAACATTAAGCAACTTTTCTTATTTTTTTTAGTATTGTGGAAAAAATATAGAAGGACAACATTTATTTTCCTATCTTTCTTATTAAAAATTGACAGCTGCAATACAAACTCTTCATTAAACCTTATTCAAAAGCATGAGATGTTATTTTGCATATATGGAAAGATATGACGTCACCAACCGCGCAAACCGACTCTTGCAAAATGTAAAAAACCCCTCTTGCATGGATGGAATTTTATCATTCCTTAGTAACCAGTTTTATCCCTTACGACGGAGTGTCCGTTAAATTCGACGCTACAAACTCTTACGTGACGTCATTAGTCAATTTACATTTGAGAACGTTCCGTAATCTCGGCAAACTTGTAAATCAACGGGAAGGTTCTCGAACAAAGATCAACAAAATGCAAGTCGCACAAATATCAGCGGAATTCACAAGTTTGTACTTCTCATTGTTTTGAAAAGGATCGGTTTATACAGTTTAAAACTTTAAAGCTGTAATAACTGAATTTTGTAAACTTTACAATACAAAATTACATGTACTAAAAGGGACACGTGCATACTCACAATTAAGTTTTGTAAAACTATTTATACGGACTTTAAAAGGAAGCGATAAAAATTATTTACAAATATAACTATAAATAAAGCTATTCAAAAGCCGATTGGTTTTGCACTTAGCTCGCGTGATTAAATTTACGTTCTTTTCTTAAATTAATCGGGCTATCATTGTGTTCTGGAAGAAGCCCGCCAACTTGTGATTTCTGTCACGACATACATTTTGGAATAGTTTGGTGGTCAGGGCTTGTCTGTGATCAAAGAGGGAGCTCAAGTGGCTAGCTTTCAATGCATCTGAATAGCTCTACGATGGATAGATTAAGGAAAGTAAGGAAAAAACCCTTTGAACAAAATTAGAAACAGCTTTTTGAGTCAGCTTTGAAAGCACGTACAACACGGCTTTGTTACGAAATCTAATACTAAAATAATAGCTTGCCGAAACCTCGCGGCACCAGTCCAATAACCGATCCCTCGACACTTCATATTTTCTTCTACTCTCTCGACATACTGGCGGCAGTTACGCCGAAGGATTTATTTCAAATAAAGATGCGACTACCTGATAAGTCTAATACCTTAATTCAAGAGTAATTGTAATGAATATACTTGGAATTAAGAGAGTAATTTGTCAAGCAGATTCTAATCAAGAAATGGCTAATATCGGCATCTCAATATTCCACAGAGTACTGCCAGGTTATTTCTGATGGAGTTATGCAGGTCAAAAGTTGAGCTTCGGACCAACCACCTTGGTGTGCCCTTTTTCAAAGAATTACGAGTATATCCATTTGCTAAAAATTATAGTTTTTTTTTAACTTTGAACATGAAGGATATTTTTTTTTTATCAAAACTGACCATTTTAACTATAAGCATCTGCAACACTTCAAATATGTTTCGGCTCTATGTTTGTACTAGCATTCTCAAGACGCTTGTTTTAACCTGAATCTGGGAACCGACGAGTCCACAACAAGACATTCATGCTTGTTTGGAGGTGTAAGAGTCTAAGAGTCGAGTACCGCGTCATTCCATCATAACAAGAAGAAAACTTTAAATAGAGCGTCTTTCAGGGAAACTCAGGGCTTCGGGAGAGACAACAATTGTGAAGAGACGGTGTTCCACTTCCCCTTTGCACCTCTCCCCTACCCCCCCTAGCTCTTCCTTTCCCTCGACTCTCTGGGTTTTCCAGGACAGTAAGACGCATTGTTGAGGTCGGGATATGGAGAGGACGTTTTCCTGAGATTTGTGCGATTTCGTAAAATCCGAAGATTACATTGACCTCAAAAAGAACTCAGACCGTACTCAGTATTTCAAGTTTCACTCTCACCCCACCCAGCCCCTAACTTGAAGGTTGAAAAATTGTCTCGGCAAATCTCAGGAGTTCGGACATTAGGAAGGATACGATAAAGTGTAACCGCTTATTATAAGTTGATGGGTTTATCTAGAAACGCTGATAAAAAGTCTTATTTTTTGCCACAGGGTAAACTCTGAAGTTAGCGTGAGGTTCGTGTTTCAAGGCTGCCCAGTAGACCCCAAACACGATTGGTTGATAAGAATTGAAATTATTTTGGTTATTTATATGTGATCCAAAGACTACGATCCCTTAGAATAGGAAGCACTTATCTGCTTCCTAAAACGTGCTGCTTGAATATATAATGAAATGTTTCTCGTTGACTCGCTTATAGCCTTGTAAGGTTAAAAGTGTCGAACTTGAAAATAAGTATTTGTGGTCATTCCGGCTCCGCTGATTGGCACACTGTACGTGCATGGAAATTGTTAAACACTTGGAAGACTTAAATGTGCCATTTGACTTCTAACTCCACTGCTCTCTACCAAAGACTTAAAATGAAAGGCGATGCTATACCTCCATAGCCATGGAAACCCGATCTTTCTCCCACATCTGGTGGCCATATGTAGATAAATTGAACCAAGCAGATATTTTGTCCAAATATTTGAAAACAAGCATTTAACGAAACTGCTAATTACATTTGTGCCTGAGGGACTGAATAGCTGGTCGTCCAACACACTTCGTGGCACGAGCCCGGTTAAGGTTCGCGTTAACAGCGCCATTGTCACCACAAAGTGTTAAATTATTGGGAGGTTCCTTAATATTGCTTTTCGATTTCTGTTAGAAACAAAGTTTTGTGCAAGAGAAATCCTGCGTTGAATATTGCATGACCAATGTGTCCATGTTTATAATTTCCCTGTAATGAGAATGTCTATGAATAAGATTAATGATCAGATAACCAGCCTGGTTGGGATTGCATTCTTGGCTCGGTTCTGTAAAGGTTATCTTGTAGTCATCGCGGCATTTCCCACTAGAAAGTTTTCAGCAATACTCTAACATACATGTATTCTCATTTTGTTCAAACTAATGTTAGTTAAATTACAAGAGACTACCAATAAAAAGTTCTTTCAAGTAAAAGGTATTGATGTAAACGTCTCCAGTTTTATTCCAGTTTAAGCCCGGAGATTGCGGTCGAGTTTTGCGGTTTTTGGCCTGGGTTGTTTTAATAATTGCAATTGCTCATTGGTTAGAATCTGGGTACCATATGTTTCTTTACGGATTTAATATAACGTTTTTAGGCGCCTTGAAAGACAACTTCCACTTGGTTTTGCTGTGATTTCAAAGTATTTTTCGTGAAGTTTAGAATACCTCCTTCAACACTATCAAAGGTTTTCAAAATACTAAATTTAAAGTCGTTCGTCGTAAAAACTTCAACACACATCTATTTGAAACGTGGATCAAAATACTTACACCCCAGTTTGATAACATTATTACAGACGTCTAGTAATAACAGTTTACATGAAACCACAGCAAACTTGCCATTTCGGTCATGTTTATATAAAGAATCGACGATGCAGGTAGCTTTCCCTTATCGTCTATCATCAAGTAATACACCAATGTATGGTCTATATTAGTATATACATTCAATAACTTATTTGGGTTTTCAAAGTCTGCCCTATCTATGTGCAGAAAAACATTTGGAAAGCTATTTGCTACTAAAACTAAATACTCATCGTTTGTTTTTAAAAAGTATAGCAAAACTCTTGAAAAAGTTTTCATTCGTGTTTTGTTTCCGAACTTTGATCCACATTCCAAGATTTCCTGGAAACACTGTCGGATTGTCAGTTTTGGGGCTTGCAGTGCTTTTTGGTAAAAGTTTTGTGCAAGCAAACTATTTGACATGGCTTTGTTTGCGTAAAAGCTATTTTCAGGACGATTGTTGAACGTCGGTAGTGCTCAACACAACTGTCACGATAAAAATTCTTTAATAAATTCTGTTTTGCCACACGCATCGTTCAGGGATTATTCCCCACGTCGTTTGAATTTTTAAGACCCAAATTTTACTGGGAAACCTCGGAGAATAAAAAAACAGCAAAACAGAGTGCAAAATTAGAATATAAAACGAAGCCTATAAATCGAAACGGAACGATTTTTTGGTTTTTCTTATCATACAGGTCAACTTTCAAATTACTTTTATTTGCGTGTAACGAATCGAATGAACATGCTCAACAAATTTCTCGTGTTGTGACAAAAAATGCTGTAAATTGGTTACGAAATAAACGAACGACTTACAATAAACGACTTTTCGCACTCAGATATTCTGTATCCTTGGGACACAAAACCCCCTTATTTTTGTTGAAATGTTTCTGTTTGGTTAAAGATTTAAGCAAATATTTTTTACTGTTTATTTACGCAATTTCCTCAGCTAACGACAATCGCGTCTGACTCCAGGGTGAATCGCGTGATTCCGGCTTTTTCAGTCTTTGTGCGCTTTGAACATTCTCTCCACTTTCCTTCAACATGAACAAGAATGCGCCCCTTAAAACTTTGTTCCTTACTAATTTTTGTTGTAATGTTTTGAGGTCACTTTCAATATGCTCTAATGGACCAGTTGTCGGAAACCCACATTAATAAATTGCCTCAGTGCTCAACAAAACCAAGGTTTGCGTCCATTTCTGCTCATTGGAAATGTCTCCATTCTTGTCTCGCAGACGACATCTTCTTGATCAAAGTCATCATCCTCTAAATCAATTTCCGGCGTGAGAGTATCAACAGAAATAGCCTCCAGTTTGAGTGCAGACGAAAGGGAATCGCTTGTGGAGCACTCCGATCCACAACTCGAGGAAGGCGAATAATCTTCCCATGACAACTGCGGCCTGTCCATTTTCTTTAACACAATGTCCAAGAATCTTATATACCTCATGGTTGAGCGAAGAATTTCACGTTTTGATAATTTTTTATCCACGGGATAGGTTGGCAATAGTTTACGAAGTTCGCCAAAGGCAATATTGACATGGTACTGCCGCCATCGCTCACGACTATTTGTATAAGTCCGTTTACTGAGCGACTCGGTACCATCATAAGATCGGGACCTGCGGCAACGAAAATCTGAGAACAACATTCTGAAAACATGCACAGATTCCTTATTTTGAGCCAGTAGTGCTCTAGTTTGCAGAACACATTCGCTACTTTGGGCCGCTCCCGTTGTGCGCGCACTATTAAAATCTACTGATGAGCAATTAGCAAACCACTCGCAATCGCAATAAATTGTTTGGAATGAAATGGAAACTTACGTGTTTTCCAGATGACGTTCAATTACAGTCTTCAGTGACAGTGGATGAGAAGCGTCACATTACTAAAAGTTAGGAATGGCAAGAGGGAGAGGTATCTGAGCATTCTTGAAAGCCTGACAGTGTGGTCCCAAAACTTCAGCTTTGCGAGAGGTGTCTTAACTTTTGTCAAAACACTTTTCAACCAGATCTGCCAGGTCTCCTTAATTTTTTGCACTTAGTAGGGGGTCCCGAAAAATTTCCAGTGCAGAAATATTTTTTCCACAACGCCCCCCTCCCCAAATTCCTTCCTGTCACCATCCGGTCCCCTGCTTATTAGTGAGTGAGAGGGGGAAAAATCAGTCGTTAACATCACAGAAGCGACGGCAGAGTTTTGCCCGAGTGTATATTAAATTGGTGCAGTTATAACGATGTTAGTAAATAGACAACAAATGAACACGTGGGAGCCATATTTTTTGATACTCCAACAACCTCAATAGTGTATCCGAGGGTTTACTACACTATATACCCGATGAGAGATTATACAGTAGCGGCAGACTGTCACTCAATCATAAATATGTGGCGGTTCACTGTTTATAGACTATATAGGTATAGCAGTCTTTTCTTAACTCAGTTGACCATCTGAGCTGAACTCGTGTTTTCCGGACGGAATGTTTGGGGCTGTTGATGGAGGTTGATGAACTGGATTCTAATTTCATGCGATCGAGATTTCATCTGGGGATATATATATGGTAACTCAATAGACAGGAAGTATCTCCCGTATACAGAATTATCGAAATACTTCGCTGATTTCTGTCAATTGCAAAGGATGTCGGGTAATTTATATGAGCAGACATTTGACGATTCATTTATTTCCCGCTGCATCAGTGACCGCTAATGAACTTCAGTACGAGCGCTGACAAGTTAAATACATGGCAGCATCCCACAGAAAACGTTACATTAAACCTAGGAACACTGAACTAAAAAAGGTACGCCGACATCTGGGGGGGGTCAATCTGAATTCCCCCCCCCCGCCCTCTACATTCGCCACAATTCACCCGACTGACATGATATTTGGGAAACAAGATCAGCTTCGTGTGTTCATTCAATCAAGCGTAGTCAATGTGTTTCCATGGCAACTGTGCTGAGCGAAATTCCAAAAGTTGGATTTTCAAGTTTTTCAGTTTTTAATCACGTTTGAATTATAACACAGAAATGATGAGTGAACATTTGTTAGCAATTGAAAATTACAAATTTTCAGCATTTTCTCACTCTAGAGAAAAGGTGAAATTTAGAAGTCACCACACAAATTTCGTGACCTATTATGATGACTTCATCAGCTCTGATGTCACCTAATTAATGTCAAAGATGTGTTAACAAAAAAAGAACAGTTGTACCAAAGCTTTTGGCATTCGGACAAGAAGCGAAATTTTAAAGCCAAAAAAAATCGAGGGGGAGTCAATTTGATCCCCTCCCCCTCCTTCTGATCAATCATCTATTGTAGATTTGATGCTCATTCAGAGCTTTTTTCATGAGAAAGAACAGTTAACAGCCATTCCTATGACAGAATGAATAATTTAGTTAATAACAGTCCATAATGTTGCAATTAACAAATTAGCGTGTGTGTTTTTCTTAATAGCCCCGGGGTTCGAGTTTGAATTGTCTCGGTACCCAAGTAGCCGACCCAAATTTCAAAGGATATCGAGAATTACGAACATAAGACAAACATTCCACACTCAAGGCCACAACTGAAATAAAACGAACGGACATGTTTTACAAACGCTACCAATCGGGGCAAACGATTTTAGTCTTCATCTGAGGTAAACAACTCAGTGTTTATCACACAGAGATAAAGGCTCCGCTGTGTTTGTGTAATGAGTGATTAATTGGTGATTGCATTTGACATATTTGGTTAACGTCATCACGAATAGACTCCTCGTTGAAGGAAGGTATTTTGCCACTCAAGTAACTATTTATTTGTTTATTTATTTTCTGCATGCATACACTCGCGGACAATAACCTTGCCATATCCCCGGACCTTTCCTCGGTACTGATCTCTGGTCGTCTTACATTTGCGTACGGGGCCAACCACAAGCTTGCCTACCATTACTCCTTATTCTTGCCAAACGCGTCATGTCCTAACCGCAAGACAATAATAATAGGACTTTGTAACCATAGTTGCAGATAAACTCTGAATTGTTATGGTTTACATAGAATAAATAAATATATGTTAAACAGATAGAAACAAATTACACATCGCGTAGAAAACTAAGATGTATGATAGTATAAAATTTTAAAATTGTAAAAATTACTGTTTAAACTTAACCCCAAGACAAAACATTGGAGAATCACCCGATACGTTTAACTGGTGATATTATATCAAAACTTTGTGCAAGCAAGGTATGTTAATGTTTGGATATCCGTCTGATAACGAGGCAGTATTAGCAAGGACGGACGAGAGGGGTGGGTGGAGAGAGGGGGGGGGGGGGAGAGAAAAATGTAAAGATGACGGAAATAACATATAAGGCCATTAGGGCCCAAGAATAATCACGAGTTAATCATTTTATTGTGTTGAACAACCTTCATGTGTGTGAAACTATTTATAGCAACACGCTGTTGTGAGTTGAAGACAACTGGCGCCCTGAGAAAAATTTTTCTTAAGACTTAATCGAGGCGATGTAAAGATGTGTTGGTTAAATGCCACGGTTAATACCAGAGATGCTTCAACACTTTCAGGTGAATCAACGGAAGAAATTACAAAACTCTTAAAAAGCCAGTATGAAAGTTTCCACATGTTAGAAATCTAGTGACAGCTACTTTCTTGTCATGTTGTCGGACTCAGATTTATAGTACAAGCAACAATTTATATCGAAGATACCACAACTACTACTGCTACTGCTGCAGCTACTGCTGCTGCTGCTGCTGCTGCTACTACTACTACTACTACTACTACTACTACTACTACTACTACTACTACTACT